>BMAV01018932.1:0-19235 GCA_019973955.1 Trichonephila inaurata madagascariensis
TACAAAAAGCTTTTTTAAAAAAAGAAATATACGTTATATTTGATTTCTAAACTCGAATTAAAAGAAAAAGAGTGTATATTTTGGGAATCATCATTTTTAATAGAAATGAAAATCCTTTGATCATTAAAATAAAACATACTAAATAATGTTTGTCTTTTAGATTATCAAAGATAATCCTTAGGAGTTTATAACAATCCATTAAATGAAAACTTTGGTTATTTTAATTGCATGAGCTATACATGGAATTTCAAATTTGCTAATGCGAGCAAAATTCTTGCATTCACTAAGTAATTATATAATTATCACTACCTTTTAAGTGCAAACAATAAAGAAAATTTGAAAATGCATTACATGTGCTTAGAGCTTTACTCAAAAGCATGTATAATTTTGCATTGTGTCATTCAAAATTCTTCAGTTCATTTCTTTGAATAAGATAAAAAATTTTTTTGTACAAATTCATGAAATGAACAAAGGAAAGATTTATTTCATGCTGTTACTTACCATTTGAACATTAGAAAGTATTATATAAGATATATTAATACCAAAATCACTGTATTGAAAATGTCGATAAATTTTAAGGGTTATTCCATTTATGTAGAAAACTAAAATTTTGTAAAAATCAATGTGTTTTCCCTCTTTAATTATTGATATTCAAATATAAAAATTTTTGATTGGAGTCGTTATTAGGTTGTTTTTTTTTATTCTGATGAAACTATTGTGAAATTTGAAGCATTAAATCATCTACAACAGGGGTGTCCAACCCAAATGACCTTGCAGGCCACTTCCGAAAAACATTATAATCTCGTGGGCTGCCCATAAACCTTTATATCAGTTTTGGGAAAAAAAAAACATTTATTGGGTGAAAATTTAAAACAGAATGAATTATTTATTGTTTTCTTATTTTCATGTAACAGACATAGATAATATAAAAAATGTTTTATAATATAATAATGCAATGATAAATAATGTTTGAAATATTACAGTTGCCATTTTCTTGAAAATTACGGTTTTTCTATTAAATGTTTTTTTCGTTACTCATTGTTGATATTTGATAGTGATGTCTTTCACAAACGATTAAGTATCATTGTCCTTATTTTAAACCCGCCCTAATTTTTTTTTAAAACTTTAAAAAACATCTCTGATTGCCTCTTGTTTTTTGGGCACCCCAAACAAAAAAAAGGAGGAGAAAAAAAAGTGGGCACAGAGAATCATGCCTTTCAGTAAGAATTTTCATAAGCAAATTCGAAATTTATTAAAAAAATTTACTATAGTAAAATCAAATGAAATGTTTGATAAAATATAAATCTATTTTTAACGGGAGGACATTTCTAAAACAAAAGGATTTATTTTAAAACAAGAACAGGTTAATAGGAAATACATTTTTATATATATATAATAAATTTCCCTCAACTAAATTTAAAAATAAAAAAACTTTAAAAATTTGATTTTAAAAAAAATTTTAAAAAAAGAGTGGGTCCGCAACTTACGTCCCTGGGCCACATGGGCCCCGGTTTTGGGACACCCATCACAGAAAGGGGGTGGGTGGAGTTTTCCTGGGTATGCTACTTCTAAAGTTTTTAAGGGGGGTTTGAATTTCCCCGTCCCAACTTATAAAAATTGTATTTTTTATTTTTTAACACTTGTTTTAGACATTGTACCCCTTTTGGTAGATAACCTTTTTTACTAAAAAAACGGGAAACATAACATTTCAAGGTGAATGTTGAACAACTATAGGACTGCTGGACCGGCGTGGCGTATTTTAGCAACAGAGAAAAAACGTAAACCAACAAATCTGAAATTGACGCATGCACTTACATTTTGTTCTGAAAAACCTGGCATCTCGGGACATGGCATCAACTCGGGGAATCAACCCCGGGGAAAGCGGGGGGGTTTGGGTGTCTCAATGCCCAATCCGTGCTAACGGGGAAAAAAAATAACTTTAAATTTTTACTGCCCCTTCGTTGGCATGTGGGAGAAAATTAATTTCTACGCTTGCATCGCAGTGATCCTTTTTTTCCCCAAAAATGCAGTAAAGGGGGTAATCCTCATCCTCGCTTTCAGGGTACAATTCGTCTACATTTATCGAATCATTCTTTAAGTGAAAAAACTCTTGAATGTAGTGGCAGTTTTTCCCTCTGGGTTTGGGTCGGTCTCCCCCTAAACTTTTTTTTTTTGTATGCGGGTTTTAAGTCTTTTGTAAAAGGGGTCAATCCAAAAAGTCTTTACGTCCACCGGTTGATCACGATCGACTTGATGTATTCTTGATGCCACAAATCTTAGGAAAAAATTTACGTATTACATTTTAATTGTATAAACAAACAATGCCTTTTAAAATAAATTTCAAATACAATGTTTATAATAATTAGAATTTTTTACTTTCATTTCTATTTTTATTTCTAAATAGACTAAAAAATCATATACAACGGAATAAAATAAATGGGCTTTTTGCATTTTATTCTTGAGCTACCGAGCCAATTAAAACAACAAGTATGAAAAAAGCCGTTTAACTAATGAAAAAAAAGCAAATAAAATATGCACTTTCTGCTGTGAATTACTGCATACATTTCTGAATATTTCACATGTTTTTAGTGAAATAATTTTCTTCCTTAAATTTATACCTCACAGAATTAATATCTAATTAATTAAATACCCCGATATTTCTGCACATTTTAATCTCCTCTATTCAGAAAATTAACTCTATAATATTTCCATATACTTTTGATACAATGATGAACATTATTTAGAAAGGAAAATGTGAATTTGTGTTTCTAAAATACCTTTTAGAACCAATGTGTCCCTACAGCTAAGTTTTAGAAAATTTTTTTAGGGGAAAAAGGGTTTCCTATGCTGAATCCTTGTTTTCTTTACAAATAAATTTCTGTAAACTAAAATTAATCGCTGTAGTCTATCATTAATAACTATTAATTATGTAAAAAGCAGTTTTTTAAAAATAAATTTTGGGTTTTTTTGTCAACCGCGAACCAAATAAAACCAAATGGGCGGAAATTTTAATCAAAAAATTTTAATTTCGGATTTGTATGAAACACAAAATAATTATTTTGAAAAAAAAATTTTAAAAAAAAAAAAAAATTCCGAAATATTTATTTTTATGTATAAAAAACTCACTAAATTATTATGCCATTTTCAACTTAGTTTTTCCCCTCGTGACATCACATTAATTTTCACCCTCTGACTGTTGGGATGGAATTAAACCAAAATGCTATTTAAATTTACAAACAAAATCCCCACCGAGAAAACATGTATCTAATGTTCAATGGGGAAAATTTCTGATGGTATGTTATCCAAAACGCAGATTCACAGGGTTTGCCAGACGAAAAAAACAAAAAAATTTTTTTTATCCATTTTTAAAAATCGCTCTTAACTTTTCAAAATTTGTCTAGAGGAAAGAACATGTTTTGCATTTTCATTTTGGTATGGAGACAGTGTATATTGTTTTTTTTTTCACAATCTATGAAAAACTCAGATTGATCAGTGTACAGTCCATGGGATTTCAATGGCATGCAGTGATACTAAAAGGTGCATGTGTTAATATAACTGATGAATTTGGTGATTTTGTCAGGCAAAAAAAAAATCTCCCAATAGGTCAAATTATAACTTCGTTTAAAACTGTTTCGTTATTTCAGTAGGTTTTTTGGGAACCAATAAGAAATTGATCCCCCCATCGACCAAAAAAAGATGGGAAATTTTTTGTTTTATATAATTTTTATCAAATCAATGTGTAACGAAAAAATTTTAGGGGCCCTTTGCAAAATCGATTTTGGGACCCAAGCCGAATGTCAGTGTCGTCAACTTTAATCCCCCTTTGAGTCCCTGGCCCCTCCCAATGCGGTGGTTGGGGGAAATTATGTTTCGCCCCCGTCAGGATATATATATATATATATATATATATATATATATATATATTTAAATATATATAATTCAATCACAACACAGGAATCAATAAAAAAAAAGAAAAAAAAACGAAACTAAATGAATCCCATAACATAAAAAACCCCTTTCGAATAACAATGGCAAATTTGAAAAAAAAATTCCAACGTTTTCAAACAAAAATTTAAAAAATTTTTTTTAAAAAAAAAATATATAAAATATCCAAAACAACCTCGGACTTAGGACCGATAATGGGGTATTTATAAAATAAAAAATATAAAATATCCAAGTGAAACCTCGGACTTGGACCGATAAGGGGGTATATACACTGGTGTAAAACTTAACAACAATGTAAAAATTTAGCAGAACCATGAAATTGCGAAAAGGAGGGCTGGAGATCCGTAGAAACATGTCGTAGAAACGTCATGCGTATGCAAATATCAGGAACAAAACGTCAGAACGATGTGAGCGTACGCAAAAAGCGTGATGTCGGGCGCGCTGATCAACAGTAGGGAAAAGGAAAAAGGACGGAGACGCAATTCACCATATTCTCTGAAGTGCCAGTGGTCAGTTCGTGTATGGCTAGAAGAAATCATCTGGATGACTTCACACGTGGAAGAATGATCGGAAAACTGGAGGAGGGGGGTACTGTCACCATTGGGGCCCGAGTTCGGAATCAACAAAAAATGTCGTTTCGCGCGCTTGGAAAACGTTCCAAACCACAGGTACAGCTGTTGAAGGTTGGTGTGGCCGCCCACAATGCACGGGATGACCGAAAATATCCTGCAGGCGAAAAAAATTCGACAGCAGTCAGCAAGCCCCGCTCCCGAAACTCCCGGCAACAGGTCGACAAGTGGCGGTTTACTGGGGAGACGCCTTCACAAGGGGCCCCTTTCCCCCCCTCCTGCCCTGCCTCCCGTTGAAAAAAGGGCCAGAAGCTACCGTTTCAGGGGGACGAGAGCAAAAAAACGGGACAACTGTTTCCCAGGGCGTGTTTTTTGGAAGGTGGTTCGACGAACGACTCCCGGGGTTTTTTATTTGGGGAGATCGGACGGTTTTATCCCCGTAACATCAGGAAAGACATCGTTACGGTGGTCCTGGAGTTCTTGTCTGGGTTGGCATTATGCTGCGGGGGGCTGGCTTCCCCCTTTTTGACAGAGGGTCAACCGGGGGTCATTGTGAGGAGGGACTTCTTCCCCCTCTGCATCTTTTCCCAGGTGCCATTGGCCCAGACCATCTTTATGGATGACAATGCACTGTTAACTCTGGAAAGTGAAGATATCACTCGAATGGATTGGTAGCCTGCTCCCCAGATTTAAAACCCATCGAACATGTGGGGATGCTTTGGGGACTATTTCCACACGCTCACATCATCCGGGTACAACCAACAACTCAAACAGATGTTAATTGAGGAATGGGCACTCCTACCTAAAGAAATGTTGCACCAGCTGGTTCTGAGTATGGAGACGGTGCAAAGCAACCATTGTAGTGGGGAGGGCATATACCATTTTAAAGGAACATCTGCTTGTTGTTCTTCCTGTTGGATAGACAATCATGAGTCACGATACTATGCGTTCAATAAAGCTTGTTTTTGTTTGATTCCATACCGTATGCGTTTTATTCCTTTTTCAGCGCCGATGCTTTCGTCATCCTTTACGTACATAATACTCTCCCTCATTTCAAATTTCATGTCTCTCAGATGATTTTTCGTGAAGTTATGGCAATAAACCCACCTGTTGCTTAAGTTTTGCACACCAGTGTATATATATATATATATATGTGTGTGTGTGTGTGTGTTTGTGAGTATTGAGCTATCATCTTAAAAATTCATTCAGGCTGAAAAAGGTATGACAAAGAATCATTATACATTTTAACTTTCGCATGATATAACTAGGTGTTTCTTAATGAGAAGGGTTATGTAAATGAAAGGAGGAGTTGCAGGGGACCAAATGAATAAAAACGTTATTTGCAGAGACTTCAATACATATAAATAGAATTTTAGATATAATCTTCAGATTATATGTTTAAACTTTACCATGAAAAGTTTCCGAAAATAATTTTCGAATATTAATCATTTGAACTGATAAGGAAAAATTATTCTACTCAAAAGCATAACATAATACTGGATACAAAAAAAAACACGTCACGTAAAGTGCTATATACAATTTGTCTTCAGTTTTGAAGATGATTACAAGGGGAATAGTACAGTAATCGAAATTTTTAAAAAATTGTTTTTCACGGGCAGACAATTTATCCAGATATGGCAAACTGGAGTGCAGCCAAATAAATGAAAGTAATTTTCTGTGCAATTGCTAAATTTTAATTCATTATGTGATGCATGTAAATTTAAATTGTTGAAGTGATTTCAAATAAATTTGATTTGTCATTATTCGATAAAAATTTAAACTTATTTTATGATTAACACTATAAAAAAGAGATAAGAGGTTAATTTTAGTAAAACTGACAGGTTATATATATTCTACTTTAATTCAACGTGTTGGTCAGAATTATGGTATAAAACTGTATATTGGGTTTGAAAGCAAAAAAATAAAAATATTTAAATAATCTGGTGTTAAAACTCCAAATATTCCATAGTGTTTATCATCTTTATAGAGTTCAGTCTTAACTTTTTTAATCTTTATTATGTTTTAGTCTAAAATACTTTTTAAAATCATATTATAAAACGTATATATTTTCTCGTTACAATATTTTTCCTTAAAAAAAAAAAAATTTCACTTTACTAATTTTATTAAATTAGATAATTAAGCGATTTTTTTTCATTAAATGTTGATAAATTATACAACATAAACCATTTATAATTTTATGTCTTATTCATAAATGTTTTTAAGTTCTAAGAATTAAGATATTATTCTGGAAAAAACCATATTTACTATAAGACTAACCCTATTTTAGTTATAATTTCTCGTGTATTCTTACAACGGTTAAAAGTAAAGTTCACACATCAAATTATTTTTTATTTAACAAAAGGTGCCTATGTGCTCAAAACTTTTATTAACCTTGTTTAGTGCTAAGGCATCAAACTTTTATCTCACAAAACCAAGAGGAAAATGTTTAAGTTTGTGTAAACTTCATGTCTATAGGCAAACTTTCGTGTTTATATCCCTATTTATTTTGTAGAAAAAATAATTAATAAGCTTCATTTTTGAAAAGGTTACATTTGAAGACAATTCTGACTCAATTTTTTACTCAGATTTTTATATCGTACAACAAACACTCAATTTCTTCATTTGAGATTCAATTTTGCTCTAAACTTTAAATTTCATACAGAAAAAATATACAAAATCAGGAATTTATTGAACAGTATTTCATTCTCCTTGATTATCGTAAAAAGTTTTGTGTGTGTTTTTCCTTATAAGAATTGTATTTTTAACAGACAATAATTTTTGTTTACTAATAAAAACTGTTATTCCTAAATGTTTTCTTTTATTCCCTTAATTCCAAAAATTATCTTTTATATGCGTTGGAATTTGTATTTTATACTCATTATTTAATTCGGAATTTTCTATCTTGATATCCAAGAACAGTTATCGATAAAAATCGTTAATCTGGGGACCACTAAAAGTGGTTACCAAAAAACTTACCACATTCACTAAGAGGTACCCTAAACTATACTTTAAGCACCCAGATAACATGGTTCTCAAATGAAAATTCCCCCATTTTTTTTTTCAATGTAAAAACTAGGAATTTTAAGAAAGCATAAAAGAGGCATCTAAAAATTCCACTCAAGAACGTTTTTTGAAACCTCAACACGTACATTAACTTTAAGAAAGACATGCTCTCAGTATATATTCTAAATAAAACATAAAGTTTTTAAAAAATACCTTAGAACAACAAAATATATTCAATATTCTTTAAAATTTCTAAGGCATAAACAAAAAAAATCTAACATTTACATGCAATTATATATTACACATTTTTTAATTACACACACACACACACACACACAAAAACAGTTTATTACATCTCTTCAAAAGGAAATTTTTAACACTTCTCAATTTTATGTACTTAAATGTCTAATGAAAATAGGCAAATATGCATTTCTAATTAGTTGGTAACTCCTGGGACTCGTATTTAGGATCATTATCCAGTATTTTTAATTAAAAATGGATGGTAATATTTTTATTTAAAAATTATTCATGTTTGAACCTTAAGGGCTATATATTATATCTTTTTTCTTCATTTCATCTACATAACTTTACTTCATTCTTACTTTGTTCAAAATACAAAAAGTACTTTTTTTTTGTAAAATGAAAAATAAATCTAATTTTGGGCCTTTTCATTAGGCATTACACATCAGCTTTAAAGTATTTAAGAAATATTCAAGAATACGAATGCAGGGGAAATATGAAAAGTTAAAGAAAAGTAAAATACCCTCTTTCGTTGTTGAACTCGTAGCACACAATGTATAATTACCTTTTTACTTAGATTTTTTAAAATTATTAATATTTAAATTAAGCTCTCAGGACATTAATATTGCATTAAGTTTTTATTCAACTTTGATAGGATCCTAGGAATAGATAAACATATATTCCTGTAAGGAGAACAAAAAATTTTAAGTTAAGGCAGAAGGAAAATATTGAAATATCTTGTAGTCTATGAAAAAATAGGGCGATATCTTCGTAGAAAAATCATGAATTTATTTTTATTTAAAAGAAATTGTCCACATTGTTAAACCATATATTATTTGATATAATTTGCTTTATAAGTTTACATAATAATCATTTAAAATATTGCACTGCTTAATTTCTTATTTTAGATTTTTTTTAATAATGATACGGTACTTCAAATCTTGTTTAAAGTATATAACTCACATTTCTTTTCCAGTTTTGTTCTGCTAATAATACATTTGTTTCCTTTTACATTCTCATTGATAAATGGAAAACTCATCTCGTGCAAATTTTTACTTTCATTAATTAAAACTCTCTCCTTAAAAACAGTTAAAATGGATATTATACGGTTTATTTTCATTCATAAGAGATTGTTATATGGAGGTTTTATTGATTTTGTAAGACAAAGGATGAAAACAATTTTAATATAATATCAAAAAGATTTCTTTAGCATTGTAAGTAAATTCATTTTTTTGTTAAAATCCAAATATTTAAATGATTCAAAACAGTTTATTACAAACATAAAATATCATTTCTGCCTGAATAACTTAAAAGTAAAACAATACAGACATATAATAAGGGTTTTTTTTTTTGTGATGTAAGATCTGCATTTTCCAAAAATTATTTCTCCAAAAATATATTCATGTATATAAAACTTGATGCTAAAGAATAATAATTTGTATCATAAATTCCAGTTAATCGTGAACAAAAATTGTCCTGACTATGTTCAGCAATAATATTATAATAGTAGAAAGACAAACTCTCATAATGTTCATAAGTGACTCACATTCATTTCTTCAGTCTGTTCAAAATAAATTGCAATGAATATTTTTAGATTAAATCACTAAAGAATTTTAAAATTATTGAAATAGTGTGTATTTTATATACAGTTGATTTATATTTGTGTGTTTCTTTTACTATAATAGTTTTCTAAGTAATGAGACTAAAGTTGGCATCATTTTTCAACCTCTTATAAATGGCAACTTGGTGATTTATATCCGGCTGACTTACACCACTTTAGGATGTCCACCCTTAAAGTTTTCTCACTGAAGAAGAGAAATATGTTTTGGTAAAATGAGCTTTTCCTGGGAACGTAATATGGACCGCTCCGAATGGAAGAAAGTACAAGTGGGAGCTACGAGAAATCAAAATAAAATCAAACACTCCCCCGCCATTTCTCCACCCCGAGTTTGCCTTCGATGTGTCAGCAAAGACCAAAACTGACGAATCACGTCTCGGTATCGGATTGATGCAGGTGATTCTCGGCTCTCACGTAGTTTGAGCCGAAAGTGGAGAGAGGTTTTAAAAATTGAAGAGTTCCTGGACTTCTTGTTTCTCAGCAACTGCTGAAATAAGGAATGTGAAAGGCTACAGAAGAGATTGAAAGAGAGCAAACTGCATCACGGAGGAGATGAGAGCTGGCCTTACTTTTTTTTTCTCTCTTTCCGAGTAAAGGAGCGAAAACACAAATTTGTTATCTACTCCGAAACGTTGCGGGAGTAACACCATGAGGGGTTACTCACATATAGTTTGAAACCATATCGTCAACGTTGTTTTATCTAAAGGACAAAGTTGGGAAAGTAAAAATTCAATTTAAAAACCCTGAACGAATTTACGTAACAAATTCAATATATACTCTCTTCAAAAGTCCTTATGTTTCTTATTTAGATAAATTAAGAGAAACCAGTACTGATACAATTAACAAGAAATGGGATTCAAATGGGAATTTTTAAGCCTAAATTATTCTCTGTGTAATATTTTATAATCTAGAAATATTTGAAACCTATAATTTAAAAGAAATCAGAGTTATAAGTAACTTTTACGTTAGTTTTTATTCATATTCCAATAGCAAATTAAAATTTAAAACGTTTTATCTCAGAGAGAAAGAAATTCATAGTTCATTTCAAATGCTTAGGTTTTTTTTCTAATGTGTCAAACACTTTGATATTTTTTTCAACTATCGCTATTAATATATGCAACAAAGTTTGATATGTATTTTTAGATCAAAACAATACCTATGTCTAAAAAAGTAGTAGACTCTAGAATTTGCATCATTTCTTGAGGAATTTTCGATAAACATTCCTAAAAAATGCTTTACAAATACTAATCATGTTATCACAAAATTCATGCGAACTTTTGCGATACACAGTTCGACGCAATTGTAAATTAAATTTCATGTTTTTGCGTCAATTATTGTAGGTGGGGTAGAATTTTAATATCATGTCATAAATTTTGAAATATTTCTTTTAAAAAGTTAAACGATTAGTTTTTTGTGGAATCTTGAGCATAAAAACTGTTTTACGTAATACATATGCATAGACGGTAACCAAAGATTTTGTGATAACCATTACATTAACGATTTTTTTTTTTTTTGGAAATCGTTCCATGTCCCCTTAACAAGACAAATTGTGGTTTTTATTTCGAAATGCAGATAATTATTTTATTTCATGATTTCAGTAAAAAAATGGATATTTTCATTAAATCATACAAAGGATTTACTTAAAAGCATTTTAAAATAAAGCAATTTCACTCATAATTAATATTCTATAAATACTATTATGACGTTATATGTAATACAAAATCTATCATATTTTAAAACCGAGGAAAAAGTGTTAGTTGAATTATATTTTAATGACTTTAATTATTATTCCAACTGCTGGGATATTTTTTACTTGAAGCTCAACAAAGATAATGGCTAATGTTTTTTAAATCCTTTCAATAATTGTTCAAAACTGATAATTATACTTTACAATTACTTAATAATTCTAAAATATTTTATTCGATATATAGAGTTAAGATAGCTTATTTGCTACGAATAAAGGTCACTAATATTAAAGAAAAATCAACAAAAGCTAGAACAGCACGTTCAGTTAATTAAAAACTTTGTGTAAAAGAAACTGATACGAACAACCACATATGGTAAAAAAATAAAACGAGTAACTAAATTCTTATAGATATTGACAAGTATTTTAATTTTAGATTGAAGGTAATTTTGAAATTAAGTTGCGTCATGAAACAACGGGAGGTAAATGAAATTCCAATGCACCAAAATGATTATCCAACAATAATTTATGTAAGTAGAGTATTCTCATAAATATCATTTGAAAAACACAAGTATTTTTTTTTTCTAAAGTAATGTTTTTTCTTCAGTCTCGCTATTTTTTACTTATGAAATATTTCATACTATTTACTTTATTTGTTCTAATTTAAATGGTAATTATTGTGTTCAAACATGTAATTACTATAAAATGTATTAGGATATATATTTGGGAATTTTTTTAGAGCTCTTTAATAATTTGTAACCAATTTCTTCGTAGTGTTTTGGTTTTCTAAACCTTGCTAAATTTCTTAAAATAGTTATTTCATTTTGAAACATGAATTTTTTTTTACACTTGTCTTGTTCATTTTAAACATTAGAATGAAGTACATTACTGATCATTATAATTGCTACACCATAAATAATTGTTAATAACAGAAAAGTACTTATTTAACATATGCAATGGAAGTAACAAATTATTAAATTTTCAAGAAATTTTAAATCTTAGATCATGTAAAATGAGTACCCAGAATAACCATCTTTGACAGCAATAATAGCTCTTGCATGAGTGAGTATTGAATCAATCAGAGATTGGATAGCATGTACAGATACAGTTGTCCGTGCAGCTTCAAAAACCTTGTCACAGTTTATCGAATGTAGTGGATGGTATATGGCGACGGGGCAGTCTCTGGGCAACTATTTACAAGACAATTTCTGTTAAGGTACCCCAAACTACTATTTCTACTTGGTACCCCAAAAATGACCGACCTATCGTTTTTTTTTCATTTAATCTTATTCTTTGCATTAGTATCTTTCGATTGATATATCCTTTATGCAAGTTGGAAAGTTAGAAATTGAATAAAACTTCATTTGAAAACAAATTAAGCAATTCAGTCACGCCCCCTTTGAGAAAAAAAAGCTAAAAAGCGTAATGATAAAAAAAAATCTATTTTATAAAGAGAAATAATAACTATAAAAAAAGAATGTGTAATATATAAAACAGAATATTTCCGAGGCAATACAATAATATAATTTTTCTTTTTTGTGAAATGTGTGCATGTAAAATTTTTAAATTAAGGCATTTTATATTAATAATTTTATAACTTCAGTTCTTATTCCTGATATGTTTTTCATGCAAATGTAATACTTCAACGTTATAAGAAGAAAAAAACAAAACTTCTGTCGTGACAGAAAAAAAATTTTTTTTTAACATTTTTCTTGAATTTTCTTGTGCAATTAATACTCTCTAAAAATTGATCATTTATAAGAATGTATGGGTTGAAAAAATACGAAAATGCAACTCTATTTTAAAGAAAAACATATAACTAATATCTTAAAGTGGTATTTTAAGTTTATTTAAGCTTATTATAATTTTTTTTTCAGAATTATAAAAACCTTAAAGAGGTTTTTCTCAGTTTGTGTTTTTCGAAACATTAGTGCATTCAAAATGCTACTCCTTCCACAATTATTTACCAATCACTTCCGTTTTTTTCCAGTGTGTTGTATAAAAAGCATGTAACAAAATCAGGGATCCTTTTTGGTGCAAACTGAATACTTTTTTAAAAAAAAAATTAAATGCAAGTGATATTGGCTTTTTCGTTCATTTTTAGCATGCATAGCAACATTTTATTTCTTTTCTCAAAAACGAATTAAGTAATTGTAAAATCGTTACCTAAAGTTGCTTATAACATCCATAAGAATATTACAATTACAAAAGGAGTACAATTTTAAAATTTTCCAAATTTTCATCAAAAAATTTAAATTTCTAAAATTGTGCGAATAATATGTGAAAAATTTCATCTCGTATCATTTTCTTGAACAGAAACATTATATAAAATGTTAAAATATAATTTTTAAATATATAAAGAAAGAAAGTAGTTCAAAGGGTACCAAGTCCTCTTAGTAAGAAATCTGGAGAATGTGTTGACCAGTGTAGCAACTTAACATTTTCTAATTAAGGAAGAGCAGTATAAAATCGGAACCATGCAGCTGTGCAATATCCTGATAAAACGTAGCGTTTCGCAGGGCTCGAAGACAGGGTGAGGTACAGGCCTTAACACACCAGAAATATAACGGCTGCTGTTCAAGGGGCTGTCAAATCAAACAAGTGGTGGCCAAGATGTGTATCCAATGGCATATTGATCCATCACTCCGTGTTACTGACCAGTTTGACGATGTCGAATGCACCCTGGCATGTACATTTTCTACAGTACCTCAAAACAAAGACATGACTATCATGATGCTGTAAATAGGTAGTGGATTCATCTGAATAGACGATGTCACCCCGTTGCTGCGTCCAGGACTGCCATTGGTCTTACCACTGAAGGTGCTCCTGACTGTAATATAGCGTTAAGGGTAGCTGAATCCAAGCTGAGAAACCATGTTGTTGTGAACTTTGTTTAAATGTTCGTGTAGATATTTTTTGCTGTCTTGTAAATAATCCCATTTCTTGACTCAGGACTCGTGACGTTACTGCGTGATCCAGTAAAGTGATGCGGTGAGTAACAGTGGGCTGTTGAGGTCCTGCAGGGCGTATTGTATGACCATCCTGAACCTATCGATTCCGTATTCAGCAGACTGCCATGGGATCTCGATCGACACGAGTGACAATACTACGAGACGATAACCACAATCCTGGTAGGATACAATTCGACCTCATTTCTTCATCTTACACAAGAAACCGCAGCAACTTTTCACCTCTTTGCAACACTCAAATTCTGTATGAGGAATTTGCTGTACAATTTCTTCATTCATATATACTATCAATGTTACTACCGGTGCCTGATTTGCATTAATGTAATAAAAAGCTTATCATTTGCATATCACAATATCCTCTTCCTGTCATTTAAATTTCACTAGTGTAGTATATCGCCCTTTTGGTGTAGCGGTTTCAATGGCCTATAGTGTATGTACTTTAGCTCACATAACAAAAAACTGGGTATTTACCACACTTATATTATGTAACTGTTGAATTGTAAAGGTAAAAGCTTATTTTCAAATTTATTATGTGGGAATATTTCTTAAACAAAAAATCCATCCCCATATAAAACATTAAAACGTACATTCCAATAACTTCATACTTTAAATTTAATCATAGTTGACAATTTCTGCTAAAATTCCACAAGCTCAACGTTATTAATCCAATCGAACACAAATGATAATGTTTTAAACTTTTCAGACAATATGAATTAAAATAAAACATTAGGGAGAAAATAAACGTGTCTGTGAAAATATTTACATACTTTCATATGTTTTTCAATTCATAATGCTCAAATACTTATATTTTCTATAAAATTGTATTTGAATGTTCCATAACAAATTTTAAAAACGTAAGATTTTACCAGTCTATTCCTTAAAATTTTGATACATATTTTGAATACAATCCTGTATTTGTAATATGTAGTTGGCAACGTTTTTTTTATAAAGCATTCTTTTGCACGAAAAAAAAATCAACATAAATATGCTATTTTATTTAAACACCAATGCAACATTTGTGAGATTTAGATAGATACATTTTTCAATATATTTGTATTGTTTAATTAAATATACATATATATATATATTTAAATCTGATATGTGTAAAAAGAAAAGGATTATTAAACTTTTACTATTTTTTTGTTACTAAGAATTCTTTAAAAATAAATTATCACACACACTACAAAAGATATAAAAAAAATTCAGGAATTAGCAAGTATGTTGAAAATCAGCATAGTCTTCTGTTGATTATAGCTATCAATAAAAGGGAATTATTTGTTTCAGGAAATGTTTATCAAATTCAAATATACAAGCATATTTTATTCAAAATCTAACTTTAAAACATTTAAGCTATAAAATTGCATTGTGCTATGTTTGGGGCTCTATTCCAAAAGCACGTAGCCTTTTTTTTAAAAAAAAACTTTCCTGTACTGTTACTAAAATAAATAAAAATAAATAGCATTTATTTAATAATTTAGATTTTAAGGAATAAACAAAATGAAAAAGAAATGTACATTTCCATTTTCAATAGCATTTCAATACCATAAATTTGAATCAGAATATAACAAATGAAAATTTTAAATCATATTGCGGTTCAACGACTTGTAACTGAAACTTAAATTATTGAATGGTCCCCTATTGAAGTATATTGGTTAAAGGATATATTTTGCATGATATTGTATAGTGAAGAAAATATCAAACACAGTCAAATGTAATCTCAATAATAAAATATCAAACATTTTCTTTATCTACGCAATTTATATGCAGCACATACTATGAATGCATTTTATGAAGCAAAAGGATAGTTGTCTATAGGAACAGACTTAAAAAACAAATGTGAAAATTGGATTTTTAAGTGGAATAAATCCACACCTTTTCATACAGAAGTATAAGTATGACAATAAATATCCTGGAAAGATATGTTTGTGGGTTTGCATATCAATTGATCGAAAAAGCTTATTTCAGAATTTGCAAACTAGTTTATATACACTAAACTTCTTCCCCATTTAAGCATGAATGTTACATTTATTGTGTAACTGTAACCAACTGAATGGAATCCAACATTAATTTATAGTAAAAGTTTATTGCGAAATGAATCGAATATTAAAAAACTCTGATTGCATTCAACTTATAGCTTTTTCCTGACATATTTACTGATATTATGAGCAATGTTCTGTTTGCTATACAAGATTTATTGTGTATTAAATATTCCGTAATTATGTTTGGGCAAACTGAAAATGTATAATTAAAGTCAGTTCTATGTGGCTAAATGAAAAAAAAAAAGTATTTAACATGTATGTATTAAATATTAAATTTTGTTTGATTACAATAGTTATAGACATAAGTATAGTAAATTATGTTTTTGTCAAAGCTAAGACAAATATACTTACATTTTATTAAAATAATGTTTCCATTTTTCTCTGTACTTAAATTTAATGTTTTTAATAGTATAGCATATAAAATATCAAATTTCCAATAGCAAATATCAATATCCTTAAAACCAATTATAATAATCAAATAATTTTGCAAAGTTATATGCTTTATTCAAAAAATAAATTCATATTGATCGAAAAAACACAAAATTTCTGTTTGTCCTATGAAGCTACACCAGATCTTGGGGATAGACCTTGTAATTTCGACAATCAGCCAAGTAACGAGTATGAACACCTGAGTTGGCATCCTACTCTCCAAACTTTCAAATCACGCAAACGTGAGGAGCTTGAGCCTTGACAGATTTAGTGTACTTCGGAAAATTTATACGGCTGGTCTACAGTGGCTCCAGGATTCAACAGAAACAATGCTGACCATGATTTCGTGACCATGAACACTCGGCTACTACGACCACGACACTCCAGGAATGCATGATATTACACTGCTGGCCACCGTAAATGCAACACCAAGAAAGACAATAGATAGCACAACAAAATTTATTTTGTAGATAACATGTTGACCAAGTATCAAATGATTAAATTTATAGACTTCTGTAAAGTGTGGTTCCTGCCAGAATAAGTAGCCAGAGTAGCCGCCATTGTTAGAGATCACTGCTGCCACTCGCCTCTTTATTGATTCAAAGAGACTTTGGATGTGTTCTTGGGGTACAGCAGACCAAAAAATTTCCACACGTTGCCAAAGTTGATCTGGTGTGGCAGCTGGGGATGTAATCTGGGTCAATCGTTGAGCAACCATGGACCACACGTTTTCTATCGGCGAAAGATCCGGAGAGCGAGACGGCCTGAGAAGCAATTCAATCTGGTGATTGACGAAGAACCTTTGGACAATGCGTGCCACGTGTAGCCGCGCATTATCCTGTTGAAATATAGCTGTGGCCAAGCCCTGAAGGTAAGAAAGGACAACTGGCTCCAACACCTCGGAGATGTAGCGCTGGCTGTTTAAAGTACCGGCAATGCGTACTAGAGGAGTGCGAGAGTGATATCCAATACTGCCCCATAACATAATACACGGTGCAGGACCAGTGTGATGGTGCATAACGCAGCTGTTCTGAATGCTCTCTCCACGGTGTCTCTAGACTCGAATCCGACCATCGCGGTGTTGCAGACAGATGTGTGACTCGTCAGTAAAGACAACACAGCCCACATCCTTCTTTCAACGCACCATTGGCGGCGGAGAAGTCTGAAGTTCTGCGTCAAGGGTAGACAAAGCAATGGACGTCTTGTGGACAGACCACTCTGCTGTAAATGGCGTCGAATGGTACGCGCAGACACTGAATGATGCGTTACAGACTCAATGTGCTGTGCTATGGTTCGTGGTGTGACTGAGCGATCCGTCACTGCCATGCGCACAATTTGCCTGTCCTCACGTGAAGTGGTGCACTAAGATGGATACGATTGACCACGTTGGTCCGTCGTACCCTCCTGCATCCAACGGTCACATATCCGCATTACAGTTGTTTGGTTTCGTCCAACACGACTACCGATTTCCCTGAAAGATAATCCACAATCTCGGTAGGCCACTATCCTTCCTCTGTCGAACACTGATACTTGATCAAAAGCTGATTGCTGCTTTCTACGAGACATAACTGATCGTTTTTTGAAAAAACCAAAAGAAAAACACAATTGCCGAATTTGAATCGTCGAAATCTCGAAACCTTAAATAGCGCTTTGAGGTGGCGCCACAGGCGCGCGTGATGTGTGTCTGAGCTGAAATTCTAATAATTTGTATATCTCACCTCCACTAATGCATGTTGTAAATGTCATGTTATTTGCATGCTTCTTTCAGGGTGTTGCATTTACGGTGGCCAGCAGTGTACATCCAAAAAAACCGATCTTTGACATCTTAATAATTCATTAATAGCAAATAAATAAAACCTTCTGAGGTAAGTATGCATGTTTCTAAACTGAATACATGTGAAAAAATCGAAGCTTTTCTTTAGTTATTTCTTCGATTTTTCTTTACTTATACGAAAAAGGAAACTTCAGTTCCTTCTTTCGAATGACACATTGATATAACGTATGTATTAATAATATACATCATCAAATTATTATAGCTAAGAAAAGAAAGCATAAATTTTGTCAATAAGTATTGCACTAAAACTTTTCAATAATTTATGTCTTATAAAAAAAAAACCTTGACCATAGTATATGTAAAGTTACTTTAATAGTATTGCTTTATGGCTGTTATTTTGTAAATTGTATTTTTGGAAATTGTCTGAAGGTAAGTAAGAATTAACAATTTTTTGTAATAGTGCACAATGCTTTTCTCTCAAAAACATGTAAATGAATGCCAAGGATTAAAAAGTATGTTTCTCTATTAAGAACTTAAAATTCAAATTAACTTTAAATTTGAAAAGATTTAAAATAATAATTTGTCTGTGACATTTAAGCAAATCAATATACTGTGATAGATTAAAAGGAAAATAAACATTAATAAGATATTTAAAATGTTTTGAACGTAAAACTATCCTTTATACCGAATAATACAAATTAGCCGGAATAATTTACAATTTTATAGGATTTATTTTTAAATGAATTTCAATACCGTCATATTTATTATAACTACTTGTGTAAAATGTTTTCTGAAAACTTTTTTTATTTGATAGAATTTATTACAATGAAGAATATTTCAAAAAATAAACATTATTTTATCTTAGCTATACTAATATCCATAAATTAAGGATAATTCCAGCTGCAGCAAATAAAGGTTCAGAAACACACTCACAAAACAAACGTGACTTATTCATAAAGCTATTT
>BMAV01018933.1:7086-42704 GCA_019973955.1 Trichonephila inaurata madagascariensis
CCCGCCGATTCTACCCGCCGATTTCGGAGGGTAGAATCGGCGGGTTAACTTTGGATGAATAATCCGTGGATTTGGCGCGATCGGCAATTGAGAATAACGATGTTTCGCCAATCTGCGTGTTACCTCCGATTCGAGGATAACCCGAGTTTAACTCGCGATTGAGAATACCACCGTTACACCATTGAAAGACATATGCACGAGACAAAGTTTCATCTCCATAAACCTCGGTTAATATTTGAAATATTTTAGTGGCTGATTTCTTAAGTTTCTCAAGAAACTTGATGTTGATTCGAGATTTTTCAGGCAGAATTCAGTTACACGTAATCACTCAATGACTCTGTACTCCCAACTGGCGTGATCAATTAAAGCAAAACTGGCTACAGGGATAGTGAAGGTGCGTGGGATGACGTCACCAAAACATTTGCTGGCAACTCCAATCTTTTTTCAAGCTACACACTTAGTCTCGGCTTTTTTTTCACAACTTGTATTTAGTGATTAATTTATGAAAATAGAATATTTAATTATTTGTGATTATGATCTTTTAATTCACAATAGATTTGACTGTTTTAAAAATTATAATGACTAAATTTATCTAATTATGACTGAAAGAAGATCCTTCAAAATACTAATTGATACACTATTAACCAAAGGACATTGAAATTTATTAGGTACTTTCACATTTTAGTGCAGTCCATTAGTACAAAAAAACTTTCTTTCAGTTTTATTTCTTTATTATCTTCATTTTAATTCAAGTGAATGAAGATATATTAAGATAAATATATTGTATAGGTATTTATTTTCAAGCTCTACATCAGTGTTTCTCAAACTGTGGGGCGCGTCCCCTTGGGGGGCGTGACAACTCTACAAGGGGGGCGCGAGCTTATTGAAAAGTCGAAAACAAAAGATTATTTAAAAACATTATTAAATTGCTGAAAGTAAGCAAACAAAATACATTCTGACATGTGATATAAACAGTAGAATACACATTTAAACTGATATTACACTTATAAAGTATCAGTGCTACATAATATATTTTGTAATTAATTTAACAATATTAATTTAAGAACAAGTTTAATAATTACCAGTGATCTCATGCGATTGTCATATAATACTTATTTTGATAATTTGTCGGTTTTATAATGAATGCCCTAACTGCCGATTAAAAGTTATGCGATTAGCTTCCCAAAGTCAACCATTTTCCTCGTACGCGCGTGTATGTGATGTAATGGGGGGGGGGAATAAAGAAGCAAAAATAATCTGAAATAAGTAAATCCTTCGCAAGCATTGTCAGGGTCCTCTTATTGCATTTCAAAGCCTTCGGAATAATTTTATGGATAGCAGTGCACAAAAAAATCGTACTTCGGAAAGACGCATATATACTTTCGGCTGAGCGAGAGGTTTATATACGCCGGTGGCATTTAAAAGGTTAAAGTCGTATCGTAGTTTTAACGTCAAAGTATAGTATTATTGAATTCAATACATTGCTATTGTATGAGGGGGGCGCGATGAAAATTATGAATGAATATTGGGTCGCGAATATAGAAACTTTGAGAAACACTGCTCTACATTTTTAATCACAAAAAATAATTGTACTACACATATTGAAAATCTACAAAAATGCATTCTTTGATCTTGGAAATATAGCTCAATAACTTCTTCTTTTTATTTGAAAATTCTATCTAAATATAGTTGGAACTGAAAGACTTTAAAATACAATAACAAGAATTTTGTAAAATAATATAATATTGTTTTGCATCATTAAGCTTCTTGAATGAGGTTTTATTTATTTTCAAATAAATTTTGGTACTGTTTTATAAAATTTTGAATACTTGAAGCAAGAGCCTTTTCGACATCTGTTTCTTCTTACTAGAGCTATTAAGCTTGTTTCTACTTAAAAATTGTTTCTTAAGTATCATTAATGTCGAAATATTTATGGTACTTCGTATGAACTGCATTGACAAACATGATATTGGACAAAATACACAATTGAAATTTAAAAATTCATATATTTTTCAATTCAATTATTGTTAGTTTCCTTGCATATCGATATATTAATTGAACAGAAATTGCTTCCTTCAATAATAAAAGAAGTCCTTATCTAAGTATTTAGAAATGATAAACATAAATTGATTTCCCTTTGAATTGTTTTGAAATAATTTTATGAAACAAATACGTGACAGGAACTTCGGTAATAACATATTGCATGGAAAACAAAACATCGAAAATACTGTCACAAACTACTAACGCGATACTAAAAGCAAAACAGACAATATAAATTGACGTCCTGGATGTCTTTCATAATTTAATGAATACCGAAATTTTCTTAAGTAACATCTTCTGCAAAGGGAAATTATTAGATGATGTAGCAGGAAAAGCACTCAAAAGCTACTTTAGATAAGAATTAATTGTATAAGAGCTTCGTATTCGTCGTTCTTAAGTAAGAAGTATATGTACATTCTTCATTAGAGATATAATGACATGGATAAAATATTTAAATATTGATTCTGTCTCTTTCGTTAAAAATATTTTAATTTCATTTATAATAAAGTGATTTTATACTACTAGTCTTTATTATTTCTCCTGCTTAGTCTTATTTTCTGTGCATCTGTTCATAGAGATTTATAATTTTTGAATATAAATACATAATGCTAGAAAAATAATTATTTATCACTTCCATAACTCTTGTAACTAAGTTTAAAAGTTAGGAAGTTAAATCTTAGAATTAGAAAATAAGGGAGCTAAATTTAATGTTTTGTTTATCATTAATTGTTTCATATGTATTACTTTTTAGACAAGTTCAGCTTGCATTAATCTCTCCACATGGAAGGTTTTAAGAGCCACCAAAAATTGTACCTATTCCACGACTGCAGCAAAGACAGTCCATGATGCACGATCACTGCGACTTCAATGAAACCATTGAATTGCGGTTATCTGTATATAAGAGCAAGGCTTCGAATCGTAATTTCTTTCATTCTGGTTCAACATATATATATATATATATATATATATATATATATGTCAGGCCCACGCCTGCTGGTAAAATGAGGAAGGCATCATCTCTATAATAACTTCTTTATTTTGCTAAAATCACATAAAATCCAACATGGCAGCCCTTTGGCCTCGCAACCGAGTAGAACATTAACAACCAATTCGACCAGGAGTCACCAGCTAAGCCTTTTCGAGTATGCGTTCTTCTTCGTCAGCGCTCGCTCCACCTTTAAATAGGCTTGTTTACCCACAAATCCTTACGCGATGGTACAGAGTTCGCTCTATTTTTATTTATTACTTATTTAATTTTGAACCTAAACTTTTCAAACCTGACATATATATAGGCTCAGTTCCAGCTTTCGTTCAGCCAAAAATAAGGGTTTTCGGTTCAGTTCCAAATGAGTAATTTTATTTTATATATATTCTTATTTGCATTCAAAATATAAGTCCATCATAAACAAAACAAAAAAAAAATTAATTCAATTAAAAAAATTTAGAACATTTTATTTTTTTAATTGGTTAATTATGTGAATAGGGAAAATTAACCAGCATGTATGATACAAGCGGTGAACAGAGAACAGCGAGCATTGGCATTGTTAACCATTACCAAAATCGCATTTGACAACTAGGTTTAGGATTCTGGATTGTCTGTCTAAACAGTATACAAACATCCGTGGATGATCACATGCTCAGATGCAAAAAACATAACTCAGATGTTTTTCTTAAAAAGTCATTTAATTAATTTAACTGAAGTACATCTGCCTTCTACAAGTAGTTTCATGTGAAACTGAAACGGATGAGTATTAGTGAACATCAAAACAGGAAATGGAGCCGCAATGTAAATGTAATGATGATAATCATACAGTTGGTGTTAAATTAGAAAATATTGATAAGATGGGTACAATAACAAAATGAGAATGAAGATATATCGAACCGAAATAAACCGACATTTTTTGGTTCAGTTCCGGTTTTCATTCTGGCCAAAATAACTGTTTTTTCCGGTTTTTGGTTGAGTTCCGGTTCGAAGCCCTATATAAAATCACGTCATCATACATTTATGATCTTATTTCAACAAAAATCGTTTCATTTTATGGATTTCTTAACTAGTCAAGGATTCTATACCCTCCCAATGTGTGACACGAAAGTCAGAGATCAAGCTTCTTTCTAATAATTTACTATGGTTCGAAATTATAAAATAGCTTTCAAGTAATTATATTCGGGTATTAGGCATTTTTTAAAATTTTAATAGCTGTAAATATGCTCTGAAAACATATAAATTTTAAATTCATGTATGGTTAACTTTAAATGTAGCTTTAATACACAGGAATGCAACTTAAATAAAGTGCAAGACATCAACATGAATTCTCAATTCTTCTTCAGAACACTTTGATTCTTTTAATATCCATAGTTTTATCCAAAATTTTTAAGCTGGGAAAAGTATTCACAAGTTTCTGAATTGGGAAATCTAACTTAATTCTGCACCATGATATATTTAAATAATGATTAATTCGTATGAAGATTGAAATTTAGATCATTGATGCTAAAATGAATTATAAATATAAGAATTTCCGTTATTGTCATAGAATTTGTTTGATTTTGAAACAATTTCTTGGTTTTTTTATGTATATGCTTATGGTTCTTACAACTTTTCCTACATCTATAGTTTTATGAGAAATATATTTTAAGAAGTTATAAATTAATAAACATAAATAACGAAAAGGAGAGAAAAATTAAGAGTAATTTCTCACTAAAATTCTTTCAGTGAAATCAATCTTTCCAGGATTATTGGCTGTTTAAGAGTAATAACTATTTATTGTTGATAGAATAATATTCATTATAAAATATTTCAGTGTAATACTTAGTATATTATAGCATCAAAATATATAACACCAGTTAGTATAAAGTAATTCACACATGTTTATTGCGAAAAAAAGAAATATATTTGAAAGAACATTATGCTTTTATATTTTTTACAGTTCATTTCATTCAACATTGAATCACTTAACTAACATTTTGACGCTTTCTCATTTATTGTATAAATTTCTTACTTAATAATAAAATTCACAATATAAATATTTCGCATTGTATGTTTAGTACCTAAAGCTAGCCGTAACTTGCTTGCTCCTCTGGGTATTTTGATATTGTATGACTGTATATTGTTTTTGAATTATTGATATCGAAATCTCAGAAATAAGTTTCCGATTGCATTAAAAACATTATTATAGCTTTCGCCTTTTAATTTAAAAAGCCTATAAATGAATTTCAAAAACGGAAGTTTATTTTTATGTTCTCGCAATCAGCATCAATTTCCTAGAAATCCTTCTTAGTGTAACTCTGCTCAACAAAAGAAAAGTGTAATTAATTTTCAAGTCTTTAAATCTAATACTTCAAACATAGAAAATCTAATATTTCAAACATTGTGTGTGAAATGTTTCATTTATTACACGCTCGTAAGCCCTCCGCATCTAACCTTGAGACTCGATTTCCTCAAAACCCGTTTTCAGAGGATTTCCACTCAACAAAAGGTGGCGTGGTAGCTGCAAACGTGGTATTAGGGGAAACGTAGCATTTCGTGGTATTTGCGGACACACCAAAACACAACTTGGGTTTGGCAGGGGGCCACATTCCCCCCCCCCAATCTTAGAACAGATAAAGGGTGCAGTTCTCTGTGTCTTTTACTGCGCCCTTGAAAGCCTCAAAAGCCCACAAGGGGGCATTACCACCCACGTGGAGAACCTATGTAATAAAGGTTAATATTTATTTACTTGCATTTATTTTTCTTTTATTTACTTGTATCTGTTTTATATATTTTACTTCTAGTATTTATCTTTACTTAAATTAATGAAATTAATTAATTTTAAGCAATTGCACTTCTTCTAATATTTATTTAACTCCAAAATACACTTTTCCACAAAATTCCTGAAATTCGTTCATACCCTTCATTACACTGTTACTTACTATTAATTTTTAAATATTTCTCTGAAAGTGTTTATTTTTATTATATTTCGCTATGTTTAAAATGCCTTCACACCATAATATCTTAACAATCCAGTATAAATAACTAAATTTGATCGGCAAAAATGTATTTATTCTTGTAATTCGATAATCGAGTATAAAAATAGAAAACTTCGGTAAAAAAAGAAAAACGTTATCCCGGTGAAAGAGATTTGCCGCTTAAAGCACTGTTTTTAATTATATATTTGTGATTTTTAAAAGTATTTATTTCCTTATTTATCTGCACCCTTTATTTGTTCTGAGAGGGAAGGTGGGAATTGTGTCCTCTTAAACCATGATGCGTTTCGGAGTGTCCGAAAATACCACAAAATGTTATGTCCACAACTACCACGCAACCCAACAAAAAAGCATGTTGGATAACTTCAAAGTCTGCAGATCTAATAGTTAAAAGACAGAAATCTTTTGTCTAAAATGACTCCGAAAACCACCACCCCACCCAGGGGCTCGCATTTCGCGGAACCCGTTCTTAATCTCTCAACAGAAAAAACAGCTTCTCTACCCAACTGAAGAGACATGCCCGTAAGGTTTCAAGCGTGTAGGTCTAATAGTTTCTAAGATTTCATGAGGAGTGAGTGCGCCACACTCTCTTCTATAGATAGATTAGAAAAATATATTCTAAGAACGACTCTAAAAATCGGTAAGCAATTCAAAACTTATGGATAAACAATCATTCCCTGGTATTTTTTTATGTGTAACATCTTTCCTCTCGGATGCTGGATAATTGTTGGGACTGATTTCGTGAAAAGGGGCGGATGTGTGTAACAGGATGTGACGTAAGCGCGCGCTACTTGATTTGACCAATGAGAGTGCGTGGCTGTGTCTTTTCGCTACCCTCGCATGGGGGTTCAACTCTAGTAGCCATCACGCTTGACTCTAAATCCGTTAGTTACGATATTGGGGGAAAATAAGTGCAGCAGAATGTTTATTTGAAAATGGATGAACAGTGATTTCGGTGGTCGTATACATTTCTTCGAATCAAACGGTTAAAAAAAATGAAATATTTCCTTCATTTTGTACTTTTACCATATAACGAAAGTGGTTCTGCTCTTTTATAAAAATTATTATACTCGCTTCCCCTGATTTTGAGTGGTGATTTTAACTTTAACTTCAGTTTGCCAATAGCTGAGCCGCTCATTGCTTTTATGAATGATGAACTCATGCTCAAAAGGAACAGAAATTAGAATGTTTCGACTGCTAACAGTAGTACTGTTATTGACGCTGTTTTTCAACGGTTTTTAAATACTTTGAAATCACAAGTACATGTGTCATATTTCAGTTATAATAAATCTATTGTATCCGCTCTTCCCCAAATTGAACAAGAGTAATTATTTTTGATAAAATATTGCATTACTCCTGTTGTTAATTAAATACAATTTTCATTAAAGATATAATTATTGGATAGAAAATTATTTCCAATCATACCCGATATTTTCTCATATTTTTTTTTTCAGGAAGAAATTTAATATTGCGTACTTTCGATTACACGATAACATGCCAGATTTACACATATGCGACTACTGTAAGACTCGTTTCTTATTAACTTAAAGCATACGATTACACTCGGAACCATAATTTTGAAAAAGTGTAAAAACAATTTTTTTTTAATATTTAGTACCACTTAGAATAGAATAGAATGCATGTATAAAATTCTTTTAAAAAAATTATTACAACAAAAAAGTTATTTAAATCCAGCATTTTGGCAAAATAATTCCTTAGAATTACCAATTTTCGAAACATTCTCCTTTCGAGTAAAATTCGGAGATCGGTTGGACAACTGTTCGAATCATATTCTAATCTAAATGACACTAAATATTAAAAAAAAAAAAAAAATTGATTGTACGTTTTTTGCAAAATCACGGTTCCGAACGTAGTCGGATACCTTAAAACATATTTATTACTCGTAATATTCATTTAAACTTTATATTAAGGTATCCGTAGTTGGATACCTTAATATAAAGTTTAAATGAATATTACGAGTAATAAATATATTTTAAGGTATCCGACTACGTTTGGAACCGTGATTTTCCAACAGCGTATAAATGGATAATATTTATGATATTTAGTGTCACTTAGATTAGAAAATGTATATAAAATTATTTAAGAATAGTATTGCAATAAAAAATTATTTGAGTACAATATTTTGACAAAAATGAACACAGAATGACCCATTTTGAAAATATTCTCGTTTTGTGAAAAATACTTCTATTATAATAATATTTTGCCTGTATATAGCTCAGACAGAGCTTGTATACAGCTACAGATGCTCAACTAGAATTTTTGAAATATGTAACTTAGAAGTGGGTTTTTATCCATGTTTTACTACAACAGAGGGGATAAATTTTAAGAAAAAAACGCCGATTATTATATATTTCAAATGTTTGTAACTCTGAAAATGTGAATTTTTCAAAAATCGTAGTTGAGCCTCTGTACAGAGGTCTGAGCTATATACAGGCAAAATATTATTATAATATAATCATTTTTCACAAAAGGAGAACATTTTGAAAAAAGGTTATTCTAAGTTAATTTTTTGCCAAAATATTGTATTTAAATAATTTTTTTTTCTCAAAATGTCCTTAAAACAATTTTATACATGTATTCTAATCTAAGTGACACTAAATATCATGAAAATTATCCATTTATGCGCCTTTTTAAAATCACGATTCCGAACGTAGTCGGATACCTTAAATTTGAATGTGATAAAAATTTCAGAATTATTTCCTAAATAGTAACAAATATCAAAATATATTTGACACATTATTCTAGGAATAAATAACATTTATTTGACATAAATATTACTTTAAAAAGTTTCACTTCAAAAATTTACACAGACTTTTTCCTATAATTACTAAGCCAGTTTTATCTTTCTGGATGACCAGACATAATACACTAACTTCCGCTTCTCAAATATTAAACATATTCCCTGGAAGAGTTTGGAGTGGGATTGTTACAACAAATAACCATTTACTCAGCGCACTAAAACCGAGTTACAAACCCACCATTCCCAGACATGACTGTGAACTAGAATGATGTTTTAGGAAATTGGCCTTCGGAATTGGAAGCAGACATCTGCTAATAGATATACGAGTTATGAACTCCATTTCATGTTTTAAGAGGACTTCTTAATACTGAACCTCTCCTGGCATTAATCCATTTATAGTTGGAGTGCAGTTTTACTTGGCGCCACGTTCTGGATCTTGTGGAACAGAAGAATCATTCAATCCTGGGGAAGCTAAGGACTTTTGGCATGATTCTAGTATATATATATATAAAAGATGCAATAAATAGAAAAATAAGCTCGTCCACAAGATGGATGATCAGTTTTAGATTACTTGTTGGAATTCTTTTTGGTATGTTTTGAACGCTTAGAGGTGAAAAATGATAAAAAAAAACATATAAATTAAATAAGAATTCTTTTCGAAATTTAAGAATCCTCATGTATCTTATTTGTGGCGCATTTTATTTTGTTCTTTATTTATACTCTATTTCTTATAATTTGTTCCTTAATATTGTAATTACAGTTGAACCTCCAAATAACGAGCCTCTATATTGCGAATTTTTCTATGTAGCGAACTTTTTCCTGGAACCAAAAGCATTTCAAGATTTTCATCGTAAAATAACTGCCCTATAGCGAAGTGCATTTTATATATATAACGAACTTTTTCCCTTGTGATTCATTTTTTTTTCTTCCTAATTTTGAAGTATTTCTGGACATTTCGAGTTATTCTCACTTTTAGCGCATTTTATGGTGGTCGTAAATCTTAAACTGGTTTTATTAGGTGCCTGACTCGTCGAGAGCAATAGAATTATGGGCATTTCACCGAACATTTACCCCCATTGTCCAGTTAACTGGAAACATCTTCGATATCCCCTTTCACCCTCAGTAGAGTCTTGTCCTCTTGAACTATTCTCCGTTCATTTGTAGTAATGATCATTTTTACTGGTAACATCGTTTCTTGTAGCTCGAAAATGTCAAAACGTAAGTGCTTGAGCACCAAAGAAAAAAAATTTAATTCTTCAAGAAGTGTATAAAGGGGTCAAGAAACTTTTCTTGCAGTTTTTCTTTCTTTTTTTTATATGTAAGATATATGAAATAAATAGATATTAATTTACGAAAAGGTATGAATAATTACTTTTTTTAATATATAAGTGTTTATGAATTTGAAACATTTTTTATGTGGTTTATATATAAAGAAAATTGAATGATGAACCTCTATAAAACGAATTGTATATTTTAAAGTATGATATTAAATAATTGATTTTCTATTTATTTAATTAAATTATTTAACAGAACACAAACGTTAAAAATTTATAGAATGTCATCTCAAAATTAAATTGGTATTTTAAGAAAAATCGAAGAATATAAATTCTACTAATCCCCTGAATTATCTTAACAAAAAATTCATTTTAATGTAATTGGTAAAACGAACTATAACCTTGAATAACATTTTATAGTTCAAACTAAAATTATATATATATATTTTAATTCATTGCTTCACTCTTAAGCAAAATAACAAGATATTAAGTTACGCAGGGTGATTTGCTACCAGACCAACAAAATTACAGGGTGTGTAGGGGTACACAGAGAACTCGGAATCAAATAGGAATGCAGGGTCTCAAAAAGTGGTAGTTGCAAGCTATGGGGTAAAGAAGCAGAGAAAAAGGAAAGAAACAACAACACATTGATCAGCATAACAACCATGTGTGGACTTATGAAAACTCTTATCGTACACAACCACGTGCAGCACAACATCGTTTCTCGGTCAATGTTTGGACCGGCATTCTTGGAGACTACTTCACTGGACCGTACCTTTTGTCCAGTCCTTTGGACTGTGGAGAATATCTAATCTTCTTGAAACAAGTTCTGTCCGAATTTATTGACAACATGTTCCTCCGTCGTTGCGCCGCGCCATGTGGTACCTACGTGATGGATTTCTCCACATTACAGAATTCTCGTCCGCGAAAAACACCTCAACGTAACCTTCGGATCGCAGTGGATGGTTCATTGGCCTTCCAGATCACCGGATCTATTATACAAGGACTTCTTCTACTGAGGTCACATGAAGAGTTGGGTATACGTAACGCTCTTTCCTTCAGTTGAAGACTTCATTGCTAGAATATCCCTAACTGCTGAGAGGGTTCTTACGTACCAAGAATCTTCCAGAATATAAAAATTCCCATGCAACGTGTAACGAACTGTAGACCCCTTGTAAAACTCTAAGTGGCAACATGGACTGATCCGAAGCACTGTGCATGCGCGAGTGCCACGCCAGCGTCAGTCTGTGATTACCTCTCGACGAGAGGTCGATTTTGTTGTGCTCCATCCGTGAGCGCAGTGTGAAGATTGGGATTCAGTGATTACGTCTCAACGAAAGAGGTCAAATTTTGTGCTCCATCCGTGAGCGTAGTGTTGAGATTTGGAGAGAGTGATTTCCTCTCGACGAGAAAGAGTGTATTTTGGCTCCAACAGTGAGCGTAGTTTGGATTTGTGATATCTACAAGCAAGTTTTGAGTGAAACTTCTTGTATCTGCCGGAGGCAAATGGGTTGGAAACCACACCGACCCATTTATTTGCTTTATTTCTCTACAAATGTCATGAACTCGCCTTGCAACGCTTTTTACTTAAAACGTGTAAATACTGTACATTTTTCCTGTCTGTGAACTGTCCTGTGTGTGTTAAATAAAATCCGCCAAATATCCATCAAGTGTCATCACTTACATGGCTAGGACGTTACAAGCGCCTTTATCAGAACTTCCAGACGACTTCTGGTCGCAATTTTGGACACCCGTTGTAGTATAACCTTTTAATAATTTTTTTTTCTGGCCTATTAATGTGTTACTGTTTCTACTCTTTTTTTCTGCTTCTTTGCACCATAGCTTCTAAATACGGCGTTTGCGGCCTAGCATTCCTATGCAACTCCAAATCGTCTCAATACCCCCAAAACACCCTGCAAGTTTGTCGGGCTGGTAGCGATTCAACCCGTTAACTATACGTGTAAAAGAAGCTCACATAAATTTATAAAGATTCTTTGGACACTTAAGGTATCCGACTACGTTAGGAACCGTGATTTTAAAAAGGCGCATAAATGGATAATGTTCATGATATTTAGTGTCACTTAGATTAGAAAAACTGCATAAAATTGTTTTAAGGACATTTTGACAAAAAAAAATTATTTAAATACAATATTTCGGCAAAAAATTAACTTAGAATAACCTTCTTTCAAAATGTTCTCCGTTTGTGAAAAATGCTTCTATTATAATAATATTTTGCCTGTATATTGCTCAGACCTCTGTACAGAGATTCAATTATGTTTTTTGAAAAATTCACATTATTTTCAGAGTTAAAACCATTTAAAATAATTATCGGCGTTTTTTTCTTAAAATTTCTCCCCCATGTTGTCGTAAAACATGGATAAACCCACTTCTAAGTTATATATTTCAAAAATTCTAGTAGCGCCACTGTACAGAGGTCTGAGCTATATACAGGCACAAAATATTATTATAATAGAAGCATTTTTCACAAAAGGAGAATATTTTGAAAATGGGTCATTCTATGTTCATTTTTTGTCAAAATATTGTACTTAAATAATTTTTTATTGTAATACTATTCTTAAAACAGTTTTATATACATTTTCTAATCTAAGTGTCACTAAATATCATAAATACTATCCATTTATACGCTTTTGCAAAATCCCGTTTCCGCTTACACTAATGGTCTTATCATATTTTGAAGCAAAGGAATAATTTAATAAATTGTTAATTACCGTAATAATTTGAGAGCTCTAATTTTCAATTTTTATATACATTCAGCGTATAATGCCCACCCCGTTTTTTACGAAAGAGCCTGATGTGTTCATGTGCAATACTATTATCTTTTGTAGTCATTTATCCGAGATATTATCCCACATAATATAAAAAATAATATACTTCTAGAACTACAACACTTTAAAGTTTAGTAGAAATATCATTTATTTTAAACAGACAGTATTTTTTATAAATGTAGAAGTCAAATTTTTTTCATGCTCATCTCTTTCTTTATTTTTAAAGCTCTCATTTTTATACCCGGTGTATAACGCGCACCTGGAAACCTGGATCTTATTTTTTGGGTCAAAAGTGCGCGTTATACACCGGATTTTACGGTAATTTTTTTTAAGTTTATGATTATTTTGAGCGTTTTATAACATGTTGATCATTTCAAGAGTCATGTTAGGTTCGAGCCACTATCTTGAGAGTACGAAATTCTCGGAATTACATAATTTCTTTGCAGAGACTTTTATACGTTCTAAGCCGGTTGGATATTTGGAGCAACATAAAAAGGAACAAGTCTTTTACCTTAAAGGTACAAAGCTAAAATAAAAAATATAAAAGTAAAGATAAAAGTTCGTTTTCTATAGTAGTATAGTACTTCTATTGTAGCTAAGCTTGCATTCACTAGGGGTACAAACATTCCATAGGATATTATTTAAAAACTGTTATCACAACTTTATTGTGTACCAAATTCAGTTTTAATTTCATTATAAATGAACAAAACGGCGCGAGTAAAGAATCTTCCCATATTTTAATTATCAAGAGCTCTGAAAAACAAATGTATTTTAATATAAAGCTAACAGCTTTGAATGAAAGCAACTAAATGAATACATAAGCGCATTTTAACTAACTTGTAAATTAATAAAACTGCCCAAACTCCGTCAAATACTCAAGTACCATCAAATAACATTACTCAAATGTAAAAGGCATGTTCACATACCCTAAATAGCCATTCTAAATATATAAGTTATAGCGTACTTTCTGAATATGAAATGAAACGTAATAGAAAGATGTAATTCGGTTTTCCACAGTTAGTTTACCTAGACTTCACTAATAGATGATAATAGGTTGAATGCTCCTAAATATTTGCTGGTTGGAAGTTTCGTTGGTTGACAGAGGATAGAGACATTTAAAATTTGATGATTGCCGTTGATTCTTCAAACCGTTTTCAAAATTAAAAAAAAAAATACTTACATTATACGAATACTTTTAAGTTAAGTGCATTTTGTTTAACTATGTGCATTATTATATCGTTGACAAATATGTACTTTCTAACAGAAAGGTCCTGCAAAAAGCAAAAGATGGCAACAGAGAAGCACATGAACTAATTGGCTGGAAACGTGTGATTATATTTATGATATAATTTTGACCTCGCATTAATCTATGAACTGATAGACCGAAAACACGTGTCACAGTTATCATGTGACTAATGACGTCACATGAATTTAGTCTATTGGTATCGCCCAATCTCCGGACTGTTCTCTGTGCGACTCTGGTAAATCTATGACCGCTGAACATTTGGTCGTGTGCCCTGCATTAAATACCCGTGATTCATCTGTCGAAAAATATTGGAGAGCACGTGCACTAATGGCATAGGTGCTGTTATGGTGTGTGGCACATTTGTAAAATAAGTTATAAAATATTCATACAAGATAATAATGAGAACTAACGGCTACTTATCTGAAATGAGATGTAATATCAGGAACTCGCTAAAGGAAATTCCAATATCTTCCAATACTGGCTGTAATTCAAGCAGTACTAACTGGCAATATTGTCTACTTAATAATTATTCTCTATCTCGCGACTATTTATACGGTGTTTAGTAGTGACGTTCGTTTGCAGAGTAGAAATGCTCTAGCTCAAAGTACCGATTTTTCTGAAGAAACACGCGAGTTAGAGAGAATAGACCTCGCTCTTAGCCCATTCTTGTTTCCTCCCGTTGGTGTGGTGTGGTAGTTAGGAGAGGGGGTGCCAGCTCAAGTGTCGTCCACGTCACTTGAACATGGTTCAAAATTACCTGGTCCGTCGCCAAAAGCCCTCGTGTAGCTGAACAGTACGACGTTAATATTCAATCAATCAATCATTAGCCCATTCTTGCAATTGTTTTAATAGCTCTTCATCAGTGTTTCTCAAACTTTCAATAGTTGCGACCCAATATTCAAACGTAGATTTCATCGCGCCCCCCTCCCCCATACTAAAGCTATATATTGAATTAGAAAATACTCTACTTTGACGCTAAAGCTACAATACGACTTCTGCCACCGCCATATATAAACGTCTTTTTAACTCATCCAAAGCGTTAATTGCCCCGGACATATATATATACGTCTTTCCGAAGTATGATCTTTATTGTGCACACTTCTATCCATAAAATTATTCCGAGGTATTTGGAATGCAAAAAAAGGATCTTGACAGTGTTTGCAAAGGGTTCACTTATTTCAAAGGATTTGTTCACATTCCCTTTCTTCTCCTCCCCCAATACATCACATACGAGCACCTACATGGAAAACGATGGCATTGGGGAGCAAATCGCGTAACTTTTATTTGGCAGTTGAGGGTTTAAATATAAACCATTCAAATTATCAAGATACGTGTTACTTTTTGTATTTAATTTTGTATGCGACAAGCCCATGGGGTCACCGATAATTAATAAACTTGTTCTTAACTTTGTAATGTTAAATTAATTATAAAATACGATGTACAGTACATTTATTATCATATTACATCAGAGTAAATATGCATTTTATTTTTTATTATGCCAGACTATATTTTCTTTGTTTACTTTCAGTAAGTAAATAATTTGTTTAACAATCTTTTATTTTCAGTTTTTCAATATGCTCGCGCCCCCTTGTAAAGTTATCACGCCCATCTAGGGGGGCGTGCCCCACAGTTTGAGAAATTCTGCTCTACGTCGTAATGGCCGGCTAGGAAACTTATACTTGAAATGTTAGAGACGAACAGATGATTAAAAAAAGAAAAAGTATCGGCAGAACAGAAATATGTGTTAGAATAATGGAAGAATGAAACTCATTAGGCTTTCTATTTTTTACCCCCTTTATCAGAATCCTTTAAGCAAATGTATCGTATCTCAGGTTTGTTACAAATACAAAAGATTTTTTTTCAATCACAACCCTTGAGCATTTTCCGAGTTTCAATACATCATTGTCTGCTTCGTTTTAAAGAACGTTTCAGTAGAACGGTAATCGTTTGTATCCGTATCTTTAATGATATCTTTCATTTTCTCTGGGATTCTTTGCTCCGGTGAGGTGAAAGAAAATTCCTTTTCTGTATAAAATTTTAAGACAGTACTTTTAATTGTGTGTGTGTGTATGTGTGTGTGTGAGCGTGCGCGTACACTAACGGGGAAAAGGTTCACATCTCTCGGAGGAACTGCATAAAATACATAAATATATATTACCTAAAATTCGGCGTAGGTCGTCGCGCACTACCGTATAACGTTCATCTATAATTTCAAATTGCGATTTTTACTTTTTAGGTATATTCGCCGTATAACGCGCAGCCCCTTATTTACGAAGAGACCTGAAATATACATGGGTATTACTCTTACACGTTTTGAGGTCCTATCATAAGCTTTAGTAGAAAAAATTATACTTCTAGAACTACAACCATTAAGTTCATAAAAAGTGCATTTATTTTAAATAAACAGTCTTTCGATCTATGTAGAGGTCCAGTTCATTTCAATGCTTATCTTTTCTTTTTTTTAAAAAAAGCTTTGATTTTTATACCCGGCGTATAACGTGCACCTGTAAATTTTGATCTTATTTTTTGTGTTAAAAGTGCGCGTTATACTCCGAATTTTTCTGTATAATTGAAGTTGTATTGAGCAAAATATCTGCAAAGAAGAAAAAAAGTGCTTCCACGCACTTCGCCCACGATTCTTTCGCGAAACAATAATTATTTTCACGTATTCAGATAATAATTTTGAAACACAATTTTTTCATATTCTCTCTCTCGCTGTGTAAATCCCAGAATACAGATCAACATATAATTAGCTACCTAAAGGATATTTACATATATCCTTATCATGTAATTATCAAATTAATTAATTTATGCAGTCTGCAAGAACTAGGAGATAATAATAGAGTTATAGAGATAATATTAAAAAGTTAAAGAAATAAATCTATTTACCCCTTTTAACTTAAACATTGAAATAAACATAGTAATATTTGAAAACATCGATATATATTTTTTCAGTGTTCATATTAGTATTATATATGTGTGTTTAGTATTTAATTATATCATTTATCAGATATAATAGCTGTGTGTTTGGTACTCAATTATAAAGAATTCCATTATAATAAACGACAAAACTTATTTTTAGAAAGATGTTCGATCTGAGCCCCACTGAATAAAAATTTTAAAATAAACTAATTTTATTGAATATTTATGTTTGAAACGTTCTGAGGGCCAAAAGTAAATATTCTAAATGGCATTGTCAAAATTTTTGCATGCTAGAAAGACAGCGAAGATTTAAAGAATTTCCATGACTGAGATGCATAAAAAAATATATTTGGCAATAAAATATAAAGTTATCAAAAATATTCTTTAAGAAATAAAAGTCTCATAAAATAACAGTAATAAAGTTTGAACCAAAAATAAAATTTTTAACCAAAATAACAATTCTGTTTTTATAACCATTTTTTTATATTCAACCTTATTAAAAAACTTGTCTTTCAAAAATATGGTCACTTCATACTAAATTAAAACCTTTAATATCGTATTATTACATACTTTTTCAACTTTTAATATTCTCAGAAAACAACCCATCATAACTCACCTCAAGATTTTTTTATGTAACCCTTTATATTGTGTAATATGAAAACTTGAAATGATGTGAAAAAAAAAATGTCCTTGCTTGATAGATTGATAAAGCCTTATTATAATCTACTAACCTTAAGAGTTCAATTTTTTTTTTTTTACAGTTTTCATAAAATAGTGTTTTTTTAAAAAAACTAAATAATTATATCTTACTACATTTTGTTACGAATTTTGAGTAAAATAGTGTAAATAGTTTGTATTTAGATATGTAATGCCTTTATCTTCCTCTAAATTAGATTTAATTTACGTTAAAATTGTAATATTCGCGCCAGAAAAGCCGTCCCTTACATTATATTGGTGTTTCAATGGGAACTTAGCGAAATCTTGGCGATAGAGCCAAGTTGGCGTCATTTTTGGCGACCAATTTGGCGATCATTTTGGTGACTTGGAGATCGTGTTGGCGAGTTCGGGACCCTCTAGATTCTTCTAGAAATTAGTAGAGAAACCCAACAATTTCAAGACCTATGACACAAGAGGGTCTTTCTCGAATTATCCGCGAGGGATATAGAGATATGCTTGGCGAAAGTCAGTCAGTTTGGTTTTGACTAGCGATCAGTTAGTATTGCTTTGACTGTTCAAGCGATTAGTGATTACTTCGGCTGTTGAACGAGCGATTTCTTGTGAATAATCTTTTATATACGTGTATTTTAGACACCGATAATTGTGTTTGAGTGCTTTTGAAGGAAAGAAGACCTTCTGAGATTTATTTTGCGAATATTGCTGCTGAATCCTGTATTTAAAGGATTGGATTTTCGACAATAAATTCTCATCGCTCTTAAAGAACTGGCTTGTTCTTTGTGACTGATTTGCATAAAATCCTTGAACTCTGGATCTACGTAACAATATATTTAGCTGCAAAGAATTTAGTTTGATTTTTGTGAAAATTTTCGAAGAATTTTTAGTATTCTAAGCCCTTTATTGAAACGATTTAAGAACTTAAAATATTTTACGAAGTATTAACACCTCTCCTTAGAAATATCAAGGATGAAATTTTATAAGGACTGCGGGGAGAGGGGAAGTGCACCCTTTACACCTAATGGTGGACCAACCATCATTGTACAAATGGCTCAAATTGTCACACTATAATTTACATGTATTATGTAGTTCTATTTATTTGTGTTATTTTCTTCGCAAAATTTGTTCTTAGCGTTCCTCTTCAATTCAATTCATCACTGAAGCTACACCGTCCCTCAATTGAGCAAATCTTCAGATTTTGATAAACCTGAAGCTCTTGTAGTTCCTGGAAAACTGAGCATTTATTTGCGTTGATTGTTAATAAGTCTTCGTATAAGATAACGTCTTTCTCTCAAGCAGCGATTCTAGTCCAGGATTTTTCTACGAAAGTTTGCATAAATGTAATTTCGCAACCATATTGCCGACATTATATGAAACGAATTACTTGGATGCCAAATAAGTGCATACAACCCATGCAAATTTTAGGTTGCCCATTTAGCGAGCTATCTTGTACGTTGGCATTGTTGCGATAGTAAGTGATACATTTATTACAGCATCAGAAAAGCTATTTTTATGTATAGAGTGAATAAAATGTTATTCATTCAATATTTTCCCTTAAAATGAAAATACATTGGCATGATAATTAACTTGATTTTTTTTATAATTGGTAAAATTGATGCTAATATATCAGGAAATATATTGCATACGAATTGATCAAATGTATATTTTAGTCAGTGTAAATATGTATCAAGGGAAACTAAAACTCTTAAAATGGGTCTCAGGTGTGTTAATTTTGTCTCGAGGGGTGAAAATATAAACAATTTTTCAAACAGGTACTATAATTCTTTTAAATTTAAATTAAATAGTTCCAATCTTTTACACATTATTTACAAAAGATTATGGCCTCAAAAAAGTACAAAATGTTTGAAATATAATCATAATTTTAAAAATTATAAGCAAATGAAAATAAGAAATAATTTTGTAATAAATATTGAATAAGTTTTGCGTTGCGCACGGTATTTTCTAAAATAGTCTCCTTTGATGCATAAAACTTTATAAAATTCTAAAATGTATCGTACTCTTTAAACCCTACATCATTTAAGAATAATACATCTTTTGTGACTCAAAATATTTCAAAAATATTGAAGTTCTTAAAAAAAAATAAAATTTGAAAATGTAATTTTTTTTTATTTTTAAATAATCTAACTTATTATTCTATTTATATAAAAATACTACAGTGTAATAAGGGGATACATTTAAATTTATAAATCAACTTATATAGCTAGTAATTAAAGCTACTGTTTTAGAACATCGTCAAGTTGCCCACAAGGTCGCCAAAAATGATGCCCACTTGGCTCTATCGCAAACATTTCGCTATGTTTTCAATGAATCGCCATTATTAAGTAAGGAACGGTGTTGCTTACGAGTATTACAATTTTAAGATAAAATAAATATATCAGAAAGTAATATTAACTTATTACACACCCCAGATATAAATCATTTTAAGCGTTTACTACACAAAAGTTGTAACAATGTGTTACTTTTGCTGAGCAGATATCAGCTTAGGTGTGTTCAAAAATCGACCCTCAATGTGGGTTACCGGGAGTTATAAATTTTAAAAAAATTCTTTTTATAAGCTATTAAATCTACAGACTTAAAATTTAACAAATATGGGGGTTTTTATTCTGCTGAGATATGCACACAAAAAGCTTTTTTTTTTTTAATTTAGAATTCACGTAAAATTAACTCATTAAAAACATCTTTATTCTTCAATCTGTATTGTTTAATTCTTCATTTCACCCGGGCCAAGAATGGGTATACCAACTAATATAATTTGAAAATTCAAAGCTTTATTATTTTTATCCCCTTATTAATAAATTATCATAATATACAATAAATTAAACACGACAAATTAAAGGAAACGGGGAATAGATAATAATGTTCTGCATAATCCCTTGTGGATCTGCTTCAAGAAAATTTTCAAGTGCGGAGTTTAATTTAAACATAAACTAATATTTAGTTAGCATGCAGTCTGTTTCAGCGAAATGAACTGGAAACTCTTCGAGTGCCTATTCGATTCTCCCCTTTGCCATCACAAACAGTCCTCCGAACTCGTCAAGAGCTCCTGACTGTCAAGGAAGGATCTTGATAATCTCGCTTTACAGTCCGTTCTAGTATTGATCTGATCCGTAAACATTTACATTAGAATCTATGGGCAGTGGTAGTGTTTATAATGAAACGGCTCAAGTTATGGTACAACTGTAATATGAGCATTTCGTATTTAAAAGGAATGGAATAGAAGATCATTGTTTTGCTGTGTTCCTCTGACTCACATCTGTAGAATATTTTAATTTGTTTTATTAGTGAGGTAATAACATTCGTTTTTTACGTTTATGAAAATTGATTGAAAATAGTAGCTTAGGAAATATGGAACAAAAGAAGGGATTCAGATGTATCACATTTTTAATTCTATTTTCAGATCGTCGATATTCTACTCTAAAAACTGTGCAGAAATAAATACGATTTATGTATTGAGAGGAAAATAAAATTAAAAAAAAAAACTTTTGAAGAACAAATAAAGAATTTTGCTTAATTCTAAAAAATCAGCAGAAAAGTTACAAAAATTGAAGCATGTACATTTTAAGAGATATAACTCATATTGTTCACTCATAACTCATATATTTAACACTTATACATTTTACATTATAAAATCTCATGGATTAACAATTACACTATACGTATTTAAGCATTTAACGATTACAGTAAGCATTTATGGATATAACAATTACACCAAACATTTATGGATGTAACACTTGCGCAATTAACATTTATGTTTGACACTATAAAATTAAAAAAAAAAAATACTTAGTATTTTGATACATTTAATGTAGACCGCATTTGTATATTTAGCATTATAAAATTTTCTCTTGATAGTTTTGATGGTTGCTTCATTAAAACTAAAGTTATAACTAGCAAACTTTTAACTTTATCTCTCGCAAAAATTTTTAATATTTTTATTTTATTTACAAATATAGCTATTATCTTCTAATTCTTTGAAGTTTTAGACATTTTTGATAGTAAAGTGACCTTTGATTTCTTTTATAAAATTCCAAAGAAATTGTTATAAAAAAATAATTTTCTGAATCTTATATTTCTGATTGCAAGAGCTATACATTTCACCCCGTTGAAAATGTTGACAATTAACATTTTTAAAATGAACTGATTATATGTAATAGGACTACATTACGTCTGCTCCCTAGAAAGTTCTTGTGTTAAGGTATCCGACTATGTTCGGAACCTTGATTTTGCAAAAGCGTATAAATGGATAATATTTATGATATTTAGTGTCACTTAGATTAGAAAATATATATAAAATTGTTTTAAGAATATTATTATAATAAAAAATTATTTAAGTACAATATTTTGACAAAAAATGAACATAGAATGACCCATTTTCAAATTATTCTCCTTTTGTGAAAAATGCTTCTATTATAATAATATTTTGCCTGTCTATAGCTCAGACCTCTGTACAGAGGCTCAACTAGAATTTTTGAAATATATAACTTAAAAGTGGGTTTATCCATGTTGTACCACAAAAGAGGGGAAAAATTTTAAGAAAAAAACACCGATAATTATTTCAAATGTTTGTAACTGAAAATAATGTGATTTTTTCAAAAATCATATTTGAGCCTCTGTACCAACTTCTGAGCTATATACAGGCAAAATATTATTATAATAGAAGCATTTTTTACAAAAGGAGAATATTTTGAAAAAAAGTTGTTATTCTAAGTTAATTTTTAGACGAAATATTGTATTTAAATAATTTTTTTTGTCATAATGTCCTTAAAACAATTTCATACGTGTATTCTGATCTAAGTGACACTATATATCATGAAAATTATCCATTTATGTGCCTTTTTAAAATCACGGTTCCGAACGTAGTCGGATACCTTCAATTAACTAATTCTGAAGCTGCTTATTTTAGAAATGAGCAGTTGTAAGTTGATCAGCGGTTCTAAACTATGTTAAGACTCGATCAAACCAGTTATAAAAAAGACATTTTTTTTAACCTTATTTCAAAATCGTGGGAAAAGAATTGAGTACATTAATCTTTCTCTTTATCTAAATTTTAACTTCGTGTTGATATTAAAAAAACCCTTTGAAATTCAGAGGTTAGAACCAATATTTCTTATTAAAAGTTTAACTGTTTCAAGGAAAGGTTATTTCCTTATTTAATTGGTTTGTGACTGGAAGATAAATAATTAACGATTTCTTTTTGTTATTGTATCGTGAATAGGGGAAATGAAAGAAAGTAAAATTTATGTTCACACACACACATATGAATATAAATTTAAGATGAAAGAAAATCTGAAACACACATGATGCCTCGTAAAGATAAATATAAAGGAGTGATTTAATGCAAAATGTATAGTACCAAATCTTATGCTTCATATATTTCCTTATACAGCTGGATAATTCCGGAGAATAAATAAGTAGATAACAAAGGTAGACATAAAAAAATATTTCTTTTCCAGAATATCTAATAAAAATGTCTTCAATGTAATAAGAAACTTAAGCCAGAAGCTGAATACCCTATATATCATTCGCAACAGGCATAAGTTAGAATTTAAATCACTGTGCATTTATAAAGGCACAATTTCTACATTTTTATGTTTGTTTTTTTTCAAAATAAATTTCATAATACAAAGAATGCATGGCTAAGAAAGAGGAATAATACAAAATTTTAAAACCATACATTCTTAAATCTTCAGAAACGAAAAAATAAACTACTTTTCTACATATTATTATCATATTTTTAATGTGCATTCTTTTATGAGCAGCAGTTAAGGCTTTACAGCGATGATTCTTAACAGTTTTTGTTGTGCTACACTTTTAACAAATCCAAAATTTGGGGGCACACTAACAATAAAATAAGTTTAAAAGAATTTTATCTCTGTGGACAATACAGTATTTAAAAAATAGTCTATAATAATAATTTTCAATGTTAAACTAAATAATATGTAAGACAAAGCCCACAAAATGTGTATTGATAAATTAATTACGAATTAATTATAAGAATATGTTTAATGCGAAATTTGAGCTTGATGATTTGTGATAATTTTGTTTATATTTGCTCATGAAAATGATAAAGCCCCTCTCATTTCGCCATTTACATTTAAAAGTTCCATCTTTTTTTTTTATAATTGTTGATACTGAAAGTCCGAATTCACGCAAATAAAATATAGAAAGCTGTAACTATATTCTTAAAGTTTATTTGGCTGTTATGAGATAATCACCTCTAACGTTAATCTAACATTTTTTTTATGGGAACATCTAATAGTCTCGAAAGATATATTGCTTTTCAGACTTATGAAATGATATTTCATATACCTTATATTTTGAAACTAGGCCACTATCGATTCTAAGGAGCACTCCAAATTCTCAGCACATTTTAATAGAGAAAAAATAGTGTGAAATGGTTTATTGATATTCAATATTTATCAAAATATAAAAAAATTTAAAAGGAAACTAATAAAAACGAATATTTTATTTATTTTACTAGTATTAGAAATTTTTAAGCACATACATGAACCTGTAATTGTTCTAACCGTTCATTTCATGTTCAAATTTCCCACCCTACGAATTATTCCACTTTCGATTCTAAATTTCACCCAAATTTCAATAGCATTAGCATTCGAAAAAAAGGAGGGCTTAGATCCGACAGAATATTTATATATATATATAGTAATTTAATAATGAAAGACATTTGATGAGGACATTTTTATTTGTGAAATATATCTGGTTAAAAAAGCTGACAATTCTACATGTTAATTTAAGGGTTAATTCATATGTTTAGGTCATTAATATGTTAACATAACCCTTTTAATAGAATTGACTCCTATGTTTACTTTGAATTAATCACTCCCCATATTCCTAATCCTCCTTTACATCTCGTAACACATTCCATTACAGATTCCCATTTATTCACGGATATTCAATAATATCGTATTACTCTACTATATTTTGGATAATATATATTAAGAGGAAATTCGTTAAGTATTATAATACAAATTACACTGGATACTCATATTGTTTAAATTATAATCATCGAATTTCTGATTTAATAGATACATTCATCATAATTTTATTTACTGACCTCATTTGTTACAAATTATTGAACAAAATCTGCCAGCCAATCATTGCGAACATTTAAAAAAATAACGACTTTTTTTTTACATATGAGAACGAGGCTAGCTCGTTCGATTATCATGTTAATATCGCGTCAATTAAATGACGTCATGTCAGTTCGCATTTATATTAATTATGATTTACCGTTTGGTAAAAATACCATTCTTTCTATGTTTAATGTTTATGATTGTCACAGTAATTCTATTCATACAAAAAGGCTTGGTAAAAATGTCTTCTAACAGTATATTATTTTAAGTTTGAAACATCTTGTCTTAGATGCTTTAAGAAAATCTACAACAGTTGGCCAAATATAAGGAAATCGCTTAATTCTACACAGAAAAAAAGGTAATAAGCAAATTTTTTGACGATTTTTATTTCTAATTATCAATGCCATTTATTTAATAATATAAGAATAAATTATTTAACTGAGTTGCACTGAGGTGCAATTGAAACGAAGTTTCTAAAATTATAATTTATGGTTGGATCTTATTATAGTCAGCACTCATTTATTTAGCCTCGGTTTTATGAATATAATTTATTATTCTAGCTCTTATGAATATATTCACGACTCCAATACAAAAATAAGCATTATTATTAATTTTTTGTGACTTAATTTGTTTGCTAATCATATGATAGATTTTAAAACATATCTCGTGTATTTAAATATTATTTCTTTCTGTTAATTAATTATATTACCTTGAATTTAAAACTATAGTTGATACCGTTAAAATAGAAAATCACTAAATGTATTGCTGCAATATGGTTAATGAAGAGTATTGACTCTAAATGAGTAAAACACCAATACATTGTTGGTATTAAATTTTTAAAAGAAATGAATATGTATTCAGGATGATTTGCTACCAGACCGACAAAGTTGTAGGGTGTGTAGAAGGTACACAGGGAACTCGGAACCAAATAGGAATGCAGGATCGCAAATGTTGTAGTTGAGAACTATGATGCAAGGAAGCAGAGAAAAAGAGCAAAAACAGCAACACATTAATGGGGCAGTATGTGTTTTATTGAAAGGTTGTACCACAACAGGTGTTCTAAATTACAACAAGGCCTGACAGTGGTGCCGCGTGAAATTTCTACGTTCAGGAAGATTCCTTCCGGCAGTTTTATGGTACATAGCGCTAACCGAAAGGTTTCGAGAACACTGATCCTGCTGGAAGTTATCTTTTGCTATTCATTTTCCCAGATAGTAGGATGAACTCGTATTCAAAAGAAAGAACTGGTCGATGTGCTGATTGTGTGCGTAGCTGCGGTTTTTATAGGGAAACCCACTCGGTCTTCCAGATTACCGGATCTACCACACATGAACTTCTTCTTCGGGGGGTTACATGAAACGTTTGGTATACGAGACACCTATTGCTTCAATTGACGACCTTGTTGCTCAAATATGTGTCGCTGATGGGAGGGTGCGTGGCAAGAATCTTCCAGAACGGAAGGAATTCCTTGCAGCGCCGCTGTCAGGCATGCCAGACGATATCTGGTCATAATTTCGAACACCTGTTGTTGTATAACCTTTCAATAAAATGCTTTTTGTTCCATTAATGTGTTGATGTGTCTGTTCTTTTTCTCTGCTTTGCACCGTAGCTCGCCACTACGGCATTTGCAACCCTGCATTTCTATGCGATTTCGAGTTATCTCTCTGTACTCACCCTCTAACTTGGTTGATCTGGTAGCAAATCACCCTGTATATAACATCATCTTTCTTGTGTTTTTCTAAACAACATTTAACTAAAAATTTATTTCTTAAGTTAAAAATTTACATAAATAATGGGAAGTAAAAAAAAAAAAATCTCTTCATATCTTTGTTTATTTACCGTAAATTCAAAACTTTCTTTACCCCTCCATTTACATCATATCATTCCATTCCACTTATGTCAAGTATTAGTATATGAAATCTCTCTCTCTCTCTGACTCGTAGTGTATATTTTTAAGGAAATACTTATACGATAAACATGCACCAAAAAGCTTCATAAATAATTACTGGCTATTAGACAGTAAAAATTATTCATTTCTCGGCAATTAACCAATCCAGATTTGCAAGCCTTTTACGTACGATTATAGTAATGCTTAAATTTTTTTGTTGCAAATTATTTAAATTTCAATCAGCTCCAGACTCTAGTTTTAAAGACTTAAAGTCACTATTAAAACTTATTTTGATTTTTTCCTTCTGATTTGTTAAGACGTTGAAAGTCCCTTGGAAAAATAAATTATTTAATCGATTCTTTAATATATTTTCATTATAAAGGGAAAACAATCAAAGAATCAAAAAGAAAAATAGGTAATAATTGTCTTGCCGCAATAGATGGATATTTCTTGTCACAAAAGGCTATTACGGGTCCCATTCATGCCACTTCACTAATCATCTTGAGGAAATTCTTCTTTAACTGTTGTTTGAGTTTAAAACTACCTTCCGTGGAGAGAACTTGATTTAATGCTTATTTGAGTGCTGTTTAAATCTAGAAAATAACATAGTAATTTTATGAAGCTTTAGTGAAGGGAGACAATTATTTTGAGTACAATATAGTTGACCCAGAGGAGATTTTACAAGTGATCTTCTATTGGATCACACTCAGTTAAGTGTTTATTTATCTTACGAATCAAATATAGGCAATTAAATTGATTGCTTCCTCGGTTTATAATATTGATTAATAGGAAATTGATCGAACCAAATAAAATTGATTAATTTTTATAACAATATCTGTTTTTTCAGTCTCAAACTTCACCTGTGACTGTTAGGTTGTGACAAGGTGACAAGGAATACCTTGAGGGATTCTCGCATTTATTTACCTTCAATAACACTATTGATCCATCCATTAAAAGGCCAAAAAGAATAGCATATTTAATATCCATGGTCAAGTATAGCCACAAATTCAATTGTCAAGATCTCGAATTTCTCGGCGGATGATATTGAGATCTATTGCTTGCTTGCTGTATTGTGTTTAGTAACGTAGCAAATAAAAGCAATACTATTGTTGTCGGACTTCTCAGTTTTGAACTATGGTCAAATGAAAAAGACGACTTAAGCCTTTTTACTCCCGTACACATCCGGTCAAAACGGGGACTTGAGCCCAAACAGATTCCATGTGTAACACCTTCAATACACAACCAATCTTTAATGAAAGCTATCACGTGCCACGATCGGAACATTGCCAGCCACCAATTTACAATTAAAACCACTTAGTTACCATTTGTAGCACAGGGGAATGAAATGGTAGTCGTTTAGGTAATAAGATAATACAATACAAAAACAATAATTTTAATCATTACTTTAATTACAAAATAAGCTGTTAATACCAGTCATTTCAGTGAAAAATGCCCTCAATATTATTCAATTTAGTGACAAAAGCATAGATGATTTCCTTGTTATTAGTTATACTGATGGCAGTAAAACTGATGGCAGAGTTTGCTTAGCTTTTGCTGTGTTAAGGCGTGGTGTTAAATTCGAGCATTTACAATTTAGAATTCATGATGTGTGCACAGTTTTCGTAGCTGAACATTTATGTTTAAATTTCGTCGTTAAACAGATCACTGAGCAAAATAGGGTCATCTCAGACTAGTTCATCTGTTCCGACTGTCTTTCCTCCAAGAATTATTTTGAATGTATTTCTTCATCTAACTACATAATCGTCGATATCCAAAATCAACTTAAAGGGACGGTGGACCATTAAAACTAATTTCTTAAATTTTAATCTTAATTAGCTGAAAATGGAATCAATATAGTAAATGATTATTATATTTCATAATTAAAATATATTTTTTTAAAAAAACTATTAGAAACTGATTTTTTTAAAAAAAATTGAATTTTTATAATTGAATTTAAAAATGTTCCTTGCTCATTAGTTTTTAAGATACGTACATAATTTTTGTTTTATACATAGATGAACTACAACAAAATATATCTGTGCATAAATTTTAAATTCAGAATAAAATTTGATGAAAAAAAGATAAATTTTCTATATTATATGAAATATTTCACCAATTATCACACATTCAAGGTATTCAAAACAACACAAAATATGATCCGTTAAATTCTTTAGAAAACTAATGCACAAATTTGTGAATTATATCATCATTCATAACTTGTGAAAATTTTCAAGAGATATTTCATAATTTGAATCGCAAGGAGCATTTTACGTAACAATGAAAAGGAAAAATTTACAAACTAAGAAAAGTGCATTTTAAACATTTATTTGAGTAAAATAAAAAATAAGTAATTCATTTATTATATAAATTAAAATGACAAAATCCTGTGACAGAATTATTCTATGAATTATAAGGAATATTATTAGTATACAAAAATGAAATCACACAATTTTGACCAAAATTTGACATTTTGAAGGTCCACCATCCCCTTAAAAGGCTAAAAGATAAAAACATCTCAATACATTTTGCATTTGTTCGTGGACACACAGCCATTCTTGGAAAAGAGTGGGCCGATTGGCATGCAAGGATTACCACCAAGCACGAAATCGACATTGCCGTTAATATTCCTAAATCATTTTACAAGAATATTGTGAAAGAAAGAATGGTGAAATCTTGGCAGCAAGAATATCTCATTTCAAATAGAGGGAGCTTAAACAAATTTTTTTACAACCATTAATAAGAGACTGTCCTGAAATCATTTTTATACTAATTACAAAATAATTCCAATTTCTAACTGGTCATGGAAACTTTAAAAGCTCTACTTGAACAAATTTAATTTAGTTCCGTCATCTTCCTGTGATTGTAATATTGGTGGCGAGGACAATGTAGAATTTGTGCTCCTTCTATGATCCAAGTATGTCAGAGAGAGAATCATAAGATTAGCTTTCAAAGGACTTAATGTAAATTGGCCTCCAAATCTTCACACAGCAACTTATTTCCACCAGAAGTGCTTTTAAAATGCTCTGTGAATTTGTGTTGTAAATATTTGTAATCCTTCATAACCTCAATTTTTTCCTCTTTTCTTTGTAGTGTGTCATTAATACTTAAGTGAGACCCCGTGTGGTATTTTGTGGTACACGGGGATTTTGTAATTCTTTTCAATAAATAAAATACTAGCCATGTTGCTTTAAAAAGATATCGAATCAAATCGAACCAGAATCCGTGATCACACAAAATTGAAGACGCTGTATCAAAATGATTTTACATCATACCAACTTATCCCATCACATAATTACTAGTAATAGCTGTTATTAACCAACAATAATCTCCCATTATTACATTGACTACGGTCTGATACTCAGTATTATAAAACATTTCCTTTGAAAAATTCCTGAGAATTCCACGTACATTGGCACATAGACCTCATCGCCATTAAAATCTCATCATAGAAATCTTTCTCCAAGATCAATAGTCACTCAATTTCTTCAATCGATGATAGATGAGGGGGATGGTGAAGGTTTGGAATGTTCCTACTGACATACATGGTCCATGAAGCTACAAAGAATTACTGAACATCAATTAAATTTTCGAATTATATTCATTTTTTTAATTTTTATCATTTTTTTTGTAAGAAAACAGAAAGGAAAAAAGGCCTACTAAATATATAAGTGGGATTATAGAATTTTTACACAATTTTGAGAGAACTTTGAATGTATCAATAATTTTTGAATAACCCCGATCATTTTAAATAAATTATTATACATAAATATTATTATATATAAATATTATTATATATAAATATTATTAGTATATATAAATATTTTTATTATACATAAATATTATTATATATAAATATTATTAGTATATATAAATATTTTTATTATACATAAATATATTATTACATATAAATATTATTATTATAAATCAATATTATTGTTACATATAAATATCGGTTAGGTTGTTCAATTATTTTTTTTAAGTATTTCTTGCTGTTAAGATACTACTTATTGAAATCGATTCACAACAATTTGAATTCATGTTCTGATTAATTTGTTGAAATGTGAAGTAATTCATCTGATTCTGATATATTTACCTTATTTTTTAATTTTAAATTTAAAAAGTATCGCAGTTCAACTGGAAATCTCAAAATCTCCAATTGAATATTTTAAAATTTGATTACTTCTATTTGTTTTGTAAACTCAGAATTTCAAGTGATAAGATTTTTGGGCAAAATCAATTGTCAATTATTATTGATTAATAAAAACGGATTGTGGTATTACTTAAAGTTATTAGTATGTTAAAAACAAATTATAGCATTTTTAAATTAAAAAAATATGCTGCATAATTCTTAAACAGTGCAATTCATTTATAAAAGCAATGTTTTGAAATGTATGAAAAAGTACAATAAGTGTAAATACAAAAAATTTCTTAGTTTTATTTTTGTTTAAAAATTTTCTTAATCGCAAATTTTTTATAGTCTTGATAATCTTTTTTTAATATTAAATAGAAATTGAAACTCTAAATTAATCATATGCATTTGTAATTATTTCAAACATGCTGAATTTCACATTATGTTAGCATTTAATGAATACAATGCTTCATTTGCTTGCTAGAGTGTTCAAAATTCGGAATAATTAACCTAAGATCATAAGCTTTTATAAGTATTGTGAATTTAAAAATATATGAATAGATTTATAAAGGAATAATTCTTCAAAGAGCTAAGTATGTGAGAATGGAATTTTTTACTTCCATTGGAATTTATAGTCACACATAGAATTAACACTCTCCATAAAAAAATTTGAAATTAAAATTGACAGTAACCGAGTAGGAAATCTTAAGCAACAATGCAAACTTTTTGTGAATAATTTAATAAAATTATGATAGCCTAATTTCAAAATCCTTTTAAAACATTTATTACGAACCTTGAATCATTTTAACATTTCAAGGGGGTTTTTAAGTATTTTAAGTCATCAACATGTTTAACAGATGGTAGTAGCAGATATATTTTAGAAATAACAATTTTTTTTAGTCTGAAAGGGAATCTTCACCTGCTTATAATTTATAGAGTAATTTAATGCAACTGACATGTTTCTGTTTCAAATTTTCGAAATGTTTCATTTTAAAGTTACCTAAAAAAACAAAATACACACACATTTCTTTTTAAAAAAAATTACCAAAATATATTCTCCAAGAAACGCTTTAATTTCTTATCGAGATTTTATAAAATTTTTAATTGTGCACTGAATTTGTACAAACTGTAATTCAAACAATCTCGGCATTAAGTTTTTGTTAATTCATTCATAAAATTATCCAAGAATTAATTGTTTTGGCAAAATTCTATCTCCTGAAGGATGAAGCCTTTTAAATTGCTAATAACAATAAAGCTAGTTCTGACATTCACTTTATAAAAAGGTGCAAAAATGTTTAGCTGCATTTTTCAAAAGTTAATAAAACATAACAGATCACAAAATAAGTCAAACGTACCTAAACTCTTAGCATTCGAATTGTAAAGATCTATATCTTTTGAGAATTCCCAAAATTAAAAAAAAAGTATTACCCCCTAGTTTTAAATTCTTAAAGATTATTGTTTATTATTTAGCACTGATAACTATAACAATTTCGGCAAACTTTTAGCTGTGGCGTGCCAAACCAATCTATCAATATGATTCAGCGTGCCACACAGTAGGGCATTTTTGAAAGAATTGGATTCCCGCGATAATGCGTGCATAGCTAGAGAATTGAAGCCAATATTATGCACATTTACAGTTTTATTATATATTAATTTTGCATCATTTAAAAATATTTCTTAACATAATAAGCAGAGTAAAATATAACTATTTCTTGAATAAAAATAAATAATATATAATTTGTACATATATTACGTATTTTTAAACACATTTATTAGAATAAGAAATAGGCAAAGTAAAATACAAGTATTTCTCTTCATTATAGTTAAATAAAAATTTTAATGCTAACCTTTGCTTTCACCGCTCTACTTTCATATTACTGGCGTAGCTAGATTGGGGGAGGGCTGCATCAAAACTTCTTGAGGGCTCTTTTCGGAAGCCCTTTAACATTTTACGAGTTTTTGGTTACGCTTGTTGGGGTATTTGTAGCTTAGAGCCCCGTATCATTGATACGGCTGATATGGAGGTAGCTACGCCCTGTTACAAATTTATAAACTTAATCCGCTTCAAAAATTGACAAATTTGTTGAGTAATGCAGATGGCTACTGAAAATTTTAAAGCGTGCCATAGGTTGCCGACCTCTGTTCTATATGAATTTCACATATTTTTTCCCTTTTAAAATACTTTGTTACCATGCAACAACAATTTTTTCAACTATAATGTAAGAAAGAGAAAGCTATATTTGTATTAAAAACAATAATGATTGATAACATTCTCAAGAAGTGAAGTAAAGCTTACAATATAACTTTTCGTTCCCAACATCATAAATAGAAGGGGAAAAAACTTTTAATACATCTATCGTACAAAAATTAATCACAGTTAAAATGAAATATTTATTTGAAAAACATAATAATTTGTTATTTTATATTGCCTTTCAGAATGTAACTTAATAATTTTATTTTTAAGGTATGTGCTACTGTATGAACAGTTTCAATCCAGTGTTTATCAGAAATTCATTACGGTATATTTCAATGATATATCTTAAGTAATCCCTGTGTGTCGCTTTTTTAGAATACTCGTTTATTTTGAGTGAAAAATAGTAGTTCTACTTTTTCTGAAGTTATAAATCTTTTTACTCATTAATATAACCCATACATTTCATTGTTAAACCCAAACTAATACAAAAAAAAGGTATAAGAAAAATTACTGTCATACTAGATTTTATCAATCGTCATTTTTTATTCGCCAAATTAAACCTTTTTAACCCTCACATAAATGAACATTAGATTAACTCTTGAACACATGAAGACAGAATTGGAACTTTTCCAAGTCTGATTCTCCCGTAATATATTTCCCTTTCTTCTGAGAAACTTTTCTGATATATCAACTATGCTTTATCAATGGGTAATCCCATACGATCTTGTCAATTTTCAACAACACAAAGTTGTAAAAAAACAGAAGTTTTTATTGCAGTGGGAATGTTAAAAGACGTTCGATAGACAAATAAAAAAGAACAAAAAAAACTTTTATCCCTCCTATTATTCAGATAACCAAATATTAGAAAGTCCTGAAGCCTATATATAAAACTGATCAATAATTTTAAATAACTGTAACATGCATCTATAATTTCAAATATATTTCCTACGAAAACTATTAATAATTTTTTTAAAAAAAAATGTTGCCATTTTATTTTTAAATATCCCGAAAACTAATTTTTAAATCGATACACCGTAAAATGCAAAATTGGCTATAAAATCATTCAATATCAATTGTCGTTATTTGATATTTTTAAAATGTTGTCCTTCGTGAAAGTGGTATTGGAAAATAAATCTTGCGAAACTCTGGGGGCAATTTCCAGTCATTGAGGTGTATTGATTTCCTTTAACGCCTGAAATTGCCTCCGGGTATTATTTAACTATAGAATTCCCTCTCTTATCCCTAAAACTCTCCTTTTATTTTCCCTTTAACAAAGAGTGAAATTATTGTTCTGTAAAATATCTGTCCTATACCTCCTGTAACCAAATATGTGTTAATGTTATTTCGAATTTGTATAGTGATAAATATCATATATCGTACTTTTTTTGTAAATTATTTTATATTTATTACTTAATATATTAAAATTGAATTCTTGGTTTTTATTTAGTTTCTTTTTAAATAAGTTATAAGCGTATTCCTAGTGGTTATTGTTCCAAAGAGAATATCTCCGTTTTTTCCCTAACCAATTTATAGGGGAAAAGACACACATATGCTTTTAAAAACTTAAGGCTATTTTTATAATATTTTAAATTAGCTATAATAAACTAAAGACTGCAAAATGTTTTAAGAAACTATTCTTGTATAATTATTTTTGAAAAATAAATGTGACTACGAACAATAATTACATTGATGTATATGACTATTTTTAATCGTGGTTTTCAAATGTGTCATATTTAACATTTAAATATTCGTATATTGCTCTGCAAAAATCATTTGTAATATTGATTGTTTTTGTGCAAACAGAATCTTAGAGACTTATTTCGAGAATTGTCTGTAATTAAAGATAGTTGAATTCATTATTATTTTAAACTTAAACTGATTATATTTAAAAAATTACTCTTTTGAATACACGATTTTTTTTCAAATATCTATAACAATTATGATATTTGTGACTTACAAAATCTTTTTCTGAATTATTTCAAATTTCAGGGATTGATTATCATTTATAATAAAACAAATGTGATGTATTCTAATCGTAAAAATGATTGTAATCGCAACTGTAAAAATTTCAATAATTTATATAATTTTATTTCCCAATGATGTTGTAAAATTGTAGTAGTCAGGGTATCAAATTTTACATAATAATTTAAACATCAAAATTATCATTGATTTATACAGGGTGATTCAATACCACACAGATTGACAAACGTGCAGGGTGCGTAGGGGGTACAGAGACGACTCGGAATCAGATAGAATGCAGGGTCGCAAATGCCGTAGTTGCGAGATGATGCAAAGAAGCAGAGAAAAAGAGTAGAAACAACAACAACACATTAATGCAGTGTTTCTCAAACTTTCAATATCTGTGACCCAATATTCAATCATAATTTTCATCGTGTCCCCTCCCCCTCATCCGTATAATAATGTATTGAATTCAATAATACTATACCTTTACATTAAGGTTACAGTACTATTTTAACCTTTTGATGGCCACCGGCGTATAAAGATCTTGCTAAGCCAAAGCATTAATGGTCCCGGACGTATATATACGTCTTTCCGAAGTATGATCTTTTCTGCGCACTGCCTTCCGCAGAATTACTCGGTAGTATTAAAAGGACCATGACAGTGTTTGCG
>BMAV01018933.1:42804-55292 GCA_019973955.1 Trichonephila inaurata madagascariensis
ACGCGTGCCTACTTAGAAAATGATTGCTTTAGGGATAGAATTGAGTAACTTCCAATCGGCACAGTCAAGGGATTAATTATAAACCGTAAAAATTATCAATATGAGTGTTAATTTTTGTATGTAATTTTATGTATGACAAGCCCATGGGGTCACTGGTAATTATTAAAATTATTCTTAACTTACTATTGATAAATTAATTCTAAAATACATTTGCAGTACTGATATATTTATAAGAGTATCATATCAGTGCAAATGTGTATTTTATTTTTTATTATATCAGAATGTATTTTGTTTGTTTACTTTCAGTAAATTAATATTTTTTAAAAAATAATCTTTTGCTTTCGACTTTTTAATAGGCTCGCACCCCCTCGAACAGTTACCCTGCCCCCTAGGGGACTCTCTCCACAGTTTGAGAAACACTGCATTAATGATACAGAAAAATAATTTATTGAAAGGTTGTACTGAAACAGGTGTTCGGAATTACCACTAGAAGTCATCTGACAGCGGCGCTGCATGGAATTCCTTACATTTTGGAAGATTTCTGGCATGTGATGCATCCTCCCTGCAGCTACAGGTATTTCAGGGATGAGATCTTCAACTAAAGGAAAGGGCATCATGTACACCGAACTCTCCAGGTGACTCTAGAAGAAGAAAACCGTGCATGATAGGTCCGGTGATCTGTCGGGCTATTCAACCACGACCTATTCACCGCTGTCCATAAGTTTCATTCAGGTGTTTTTCGCGGATTTGAATTCTGTAATGGGGAGGAGTCTGAAACGCAGGTACAACATAGAGTGGTTCAGCAACGGGGGAACATGTTGTCAATAAGTTCGGGCAAGAAACTCAGATATGCCCTACCGTCCAAAGGACTGGGCAGAAGGTACGGTCCAATGAAGTAGTCTCCAAGAATGCCGGCCCAAACATTAACCAAAAAGCACTGTTGAGTTGCACGTGGTTGTGTACGATAAGGGTTCTCCTAAGCCGACACATAGTCGTTATGTTGATTAATGTGTTGCTCTTTCTTTACTTTTTTCTGCTTCCTTGCCCCGTAACTTGCAACTACCACATTTGCGATCCTACATTCCTATGCAAATCCGAGTCGTCTGTGTGAACTTACACACCCTACAATTTAATTTGAAGTGTTTCGTGGACGTGATTTTCGTAATGTGGAGGAATCCCGTCACGCTGGTACGACATGGAATGGCACAACGAAGGAGAAACATGGGTTGAGTCAAGAAGTACAGGAGGGATTACTTTGAAGAAGAACTGCAGATATGCCCTACCGTCTAAAGGACTAGATAGAAGGAACGATCCAATGAGTTACTCTCCAAGAATGCCGACCCAAATATTGACCGAGAAACGCTTTTGATCTGTGCGTGGTTGCGTGCAGCCCACGTGCATCTCCTAAGCCCACACATGAGCATTGTGCTGATTAATGTGCGATGGATCTATATGCAATTTTCTAAAAAATCCTCTTGGGAAATCTTTGGGCTATTAATTCGCATTATTCACAACCAACCTTTCGGAAGAATAAAATCGTGATATGCAAATGAACTTACTATAAATAGGCGAGGTCTTCTAGCTTGATAGAGAGAAGATATACTCGAACCAGGTGAGATTGCTACTGAAGGTATAATATTAGAATTATAGTGCTTTGATTCTTATAAGGAGGAGACTTTTAAGTTACGATTTTTCACTAAGATTGAATTAAGATTATATTAAATCGGATAATAGGTTAGATCCTTAATTAAGATAAGGATCAAGTTTGTTAGTCTCCTAATCACTCGCGTCTTACTGTCGTTGTTCCACTTTCACGGTTAACACTGAGACATTCTTTTTCTATTAGTTGAAACTGTGTCTGTTCTTAGTGTGTGGAAATAGATTAGTTGAATCATGTCGAGTGTTTCTCCCCCCCACACACACACACACATCTAGGTGCCCGCGAGAGAGACGCGAGCCTCTTATAAATGTGTTACCGTTTTCTGTTCCTTTTCTCCGCTTCTTTGTCCCATAGCTTCCAACTACTGCATTTGCTACCCTGCATTCCTATGTAATTCTTAGTCGTATGTGTACCCATACACACCTTACAAGCACACCTAGGTAGCGAATCACCCTGCATATGTTAAGTAAATATCATAGTGGTGTGGTAGTTTGGACAGGGGGTGCCACGTCAGGTGTCAACCTTATCGCTCTTTTTCGATTATTGAAAGTGGCCGCGGTAGCCGAGTGGTATAGGTAACGGATCGTGGCTGGCCTTGTCAGGAGTTTGAGCCCAGTACCACTAAAGATCCGTCGTGTAGGACAGCGATGCACACTAAATCTGTCGAGAGCTGAAATGCCCTCCCGTTGGTGTGGTGTGGTAGTTAGGAGAGGGGTGCCAGCTCAGGTGTCGTCCACGTCACTTAACCATGGTTCAAAATTACGTGTTCCGTAGCCAAAAGCCCTCGTGTAGCTGAACAGTGCGACGTTAATATTCACTCACTCACTCGATTATTGAAATTACGAGATTCGTCGCCAATATCTTTCGTGTTGCTGTAGAGAGCGACATTAACAAAATACTCACTCACGTAATGTGTAACGTAAATTTCGACATCATTTTAAGGAAGAAACGTACTTATTTTTGTTTATATATATTTATTTGATATAAATCTACCGGTTATGTGACCAAATCTAAAAAGAAAGCGAACTATTAAAACGATTTGAAACTTTACTTTTCTTAATACAAATCGACATGTTCAGTAGAGTACAAACTTTAAAAATAAAAATGAAGTAATAATGAATGAAAAAATAACAGAAATACGAGCTCTCGAAAATGAGATTTCGCAATCGATTCTATAATCGAAGTAACATAATACGATTTTTTTTATTTCTCACAAAAAGAGAAGTGAATATTTGTTAGAAATCTCATTTCGTGGGTTTTTTTTTTTTTTTTTATTCTTATTTTCTCCAAAAAGAAAATAGAAATGCTTTTGAATAGATATCTTTAGAAATAAAAATAAAAATGTAAATATTTTCATCAATTTTGTTTTCTGAAACAGTACGTCTTGTGAGATATAAATATCCTGACACTGCAAAAGGAGTCAAGTGCTTGTCCCATGTGTCACTTATTATTTGTATAAGATATCTTAAGGAAGTCCCAAAGCACTTGAAAAAAAAATACTAGGTTTCCTTTCTTTTTTAAGGAAATTTTTTTATTAAACTATTATTTGTGAGATAAAAACAAATATATATACCGGCCGGGTATCTTTATCGTCCTTATATCAATTGTATTAAATATATAATCTGGATGTTGTCTATAATCCAGTGTTTCTCAAACTTTCAATATTTGCGACCCAATATTCAATCATGATTTTCTTCGAGCACCCCCGTCCATGCAATAACAATACAGTGAATTCAATAATACTATACTTTGACGCTAAATGTACAATACGGCTTCAACCTCTTAAGTGCCACCTTATATAACCGGCGTATATAAGCGTCTCACTCAGCCAAAGCGTTAATTCTCCCAGACGTATATACACCTCTTTCTGAAGCACGATCTCTTATGTGCACTGCTATCCATAAATTTATTCCTAAGGCTTTGGAATGCAATAAAATGACCTTCAGAGTGTTTACGAAGGATTTCCTTATTTCAGAGTGCTTATTTATTCTTTTTCTACCCCCTCCCCAATGCACCACATACGCTCGCCTACGTGTTAAATAGTGGCATTGGGGAGCGAATCGCGTATTTTTTAATCGGCATTTAGGGATTAATTATAAACCGTACAAATTATCAAGATAACTCTTAATTTGTGTACATAAATCTATATATGACAAACCCATGGGGTCACTGGTAATTGTTAACATTTAGAGGATGGCTGGTCGATAGTGCCACCAAAAAGAACAGCCCCTTAAAGAATGGCGCTGGTCGGAGTAGCGGCCCAGCTCCTGGCCCCCCCCCCCCTTAACAGCGTTCGGATCCCCGTGGTGCCTATTAGAATCCAGGAATGTCAATCACTTCACCGGTCTCTTTTGTATTCTGAGATGGGGGTTCGTTCTTCGTTCTTCTCTAGCAGATTTAATCTTTACACAGTTATTTTTGTAAGTGGTTTTCCTCGTCCTTACTTAATGGCAATATTTAGCTCTGATAAGATCATGAATTAAAATTAATTCAAGCATCAGAGCTCGGTAGCAAGGGCAACCACTAGATGGTGCCACCATGAAATGGCTCTCATATTTGGGAACATCTATTCCAGGAAAAAGGATAGATCATTTGAGAACAAATCCAATTTTTTCTATTTCAAATTAATAAAGTACACTTCTTTGACTTAGGAATAAATTGGTTGATTCGGTGTTTATTATTCATTAAAAAGAGAATTTTTGTCTTCATTTCAATCGGGAGGAAATATTAATTCATTAAATCGTGAAATTCGATAAATAGGGGTTCTTTAAATCAAGCGTCAGACTGACCACCTGATCGGAACATCTTGGGCCCAAGGCCACGTATACTGATATGGGCACAGTAGGACTTGGATATCATGGGTTGTTGCGCCATTGAGTTAAGTTAAATACTTAGGAATTATAATGTGCTTTTTATTCACAATTCCTACTATTAAGTTCACACTCTCCCTATATATAATGTTTAAATTTTCCATCGTTAATAAAACACTTTTTATTCATCCACTCAAGTTCAAATAGATTTTTTAAACTTGTAATGGATGACACTTGGTGTTAATACAGTTTTTTCAAATATTAATTCATTAATTCTATTTAATTAATGAATAAATAGTACAAAACAAAAATAATAGTCTAACACCATATATAAAAAGGAAAATCGGTCGTTGTGTTCCTGTAGCGCAATGGATAGCGCTTTGGACTTCTCCTTCAAAGGTCGTGGGTTTGAATCCCACTCGGGATGCCCTAATTTCTGAGAATGTGATTTCTTTTTACTATACTATTTTATTGGAATACCTAAATTTAATTAATGAATAAATAGTAAGACAAACAAACAAAAATAGTTCAACACCATATATAAATAGGAAAATGGAAAATTGCAAGGAAAATCACTCTCTATTTTGCCAATTAATATTGTGATTCTGTCATATGTACGTATATACATATTTATGTTACTTGTAATTATTTAATAAAAAATTGCTGAAATAAAATTCTTCTTTGTTAACCTAAGTAGGAATTGATTTAAAATTCTTTTTTATATTACTTGTATTTTAATTTATAACTATGCAAATAAATTTGAGTAGTTTAGAAAAATAGATTATTACCAGTACTCAAGATTGAGCCATTATTCCTCAAAGTTCTGTCGTGCGGAAAAATGGAGTGTTTGGAGTTTAAATGGAATTGTCCTTAAAATTCCTCAAGCATGAAAGGAGAGTGAGGTACCAGTACAGATGTCAACTTCGTCGTTTGACCGTGGTTCAGTGTAACGCAATACATCTCCAACAACTAGCCTAAGTGCGACTTTAGCGTGATTTAAATAAGATCAAGTATAGCTTGCACGTAACGGAGAATGTTAGATAGTTAACGAAGAAAAAATTTCAAGAATAATTTTCTCGGTTGTTTCGTAACAACAGAATCAAAATTATAGTAAGATTTGTTTTAAACGAAGAAAATCAACAGGAATAATTTTTCAAAAGTAATTGTTTTTTAATAGGTATAACATTATTCGGCCTTCAGTCTTAATAAACCGTATTGTATTCCATCAAATTTTCTCCATTAATTTGCTGTCATTATTGCCATTTTACTAGAGTTAATAGTGTTATCATACAACTTATTTAAATGATAATCCAATTTGATGTATTAATATCTGAACTAAATTTATAAAATAAATACAGTAGAATCATGAAACCTTGGCACACGATAACTCGACAATCCCTTGTTGGATGTTGTTGACTGGGTTACGTACGCCTGCAACGAATTAGTTATTATCATTAGTTCGTTCTTGGCGAAATCTCCTCGACCGCGAGAAAAGTGAGTTAAGCATGATAATGCAGAAAATGTTAACTTAACCCAGATTTTCTCAAACTGTGGGACGCGCTACAAGGGGGGTGCGAGGATATTAAAAAGTCGAAAACAAAAGATTATTTAAAATAATTATTAATTAGCTGAAAGTAAGCAAACAATATACATTCTGGCATAATAAAAAATAAAATACACATTTATTCTAATATAACACAATTATAAATATATCAGTACTTCAGAATGTATTTTATAAGTAATTGAACAATATTAAGTTAAGAACAAGTTTAATAATTACCTGTGACTCCATGGGCTTGTCACATATACAAAAATTAACACTTATCTTGATAATTTGTACGTTTTATAATTAATCCCTTAACTGCCGAGATTAAAAGTTATACGGTTCACTCCCCAATGCCACTGTTTTTCTATGTAGGCACGCGTATGAGATGTATTGGAGGAGGAGAGGGGGAGATAAAAGAGGAATAAAGAAGCAAATCCTCTGAAATACGTAAATCCTTCGCAAACACTATCAAGTTAATTTTATTGCATTACAAAGCTTTCGGAATAATTACATGGATAGAAGTTCACAGAAAAGATCGTACTTAGGAAACACGTATATATACGTCCGGAACAATTAATACATTGGCTGACTAAGACGTTTATATACGTCGGTGGGACTTAAGAGGTTAAAGTCGTATTGTAGCTTTAGCTTCAGAGCATAGTATTATTAAATTCAATACATTGTTATTGTATGGAGAAAGGGGGGCGCGATGGAAATTATGACTGAAAATTGGGTAGCAAGAATCGAAAGTTTGAGAAGCACTGACTTAACATCCTGAAAAAGGTTCCTGGATGTGGAGAAGTCGATGAAAAAGACGTCGAACATAGCTTTTCCAGAATGATACCGAGTAAGACATGCCCGATGCAAAAGTTATTGCTGCTGTCACAGTCAATAAAAAAATGCCGGAAAATGATGAAGATGTTAACGTTGAGGACAGGGTACAAACTCTTAAAATATCACATAGTGAAGGACTAAAGACTGTTGAAACAACCCTTCCAAATTTTGAACAAGGTTGGACATATTGTTCCTTTGTCGTCTTCTTGATGAAACAGCAAAACACAGAGTGCATTAAGAAAGACAATAGAACATTATGCGTAGAATAGAACGTTCTATAAAAGTAGCCATTTTTTGCAAAGTCAGTTGTCAAAGTCAAAGTTTTCGTTATAGGCAGCTTTTATGCCTTTATAAAGTATTTTTCTGAGGTGTGTCTCATGAGGTAAATTACTGTATACTATGTATCCATTTATTTTCATTTTCATGAGTACATACCCTATGCCTTCATAAATTATGTACTTTTCCATTCTTTAATTGTATTTTTTTTATTTAATTTATTTGCAAATCTCCTCATGCTCCGCATTGCATAACATGAGGCTTACAGATGTAAGTGGTAACACAATCATATCATTAAAAAAAAATTTGGAGGGGGAAAGAGAAAAAAAAACCATTTAAGACAAAAACATAAAATAAAAAGGAAGAGTGGAAATACACAAATATAAATAAGGGAGGTACCAATATAAAACTTTAAAAATCTATACAGTAAACAAATTTTCTTAAGACATTTAGGCTCTCAGTACATTTGACCAACAAAGACAAAACAGGAGGCCAGGAAATACCTAAGCGTTTCAACTCCTTTCTAAAATTTTCTCTTGTATTTAGGTAGTTTATTTTCTGTTGTATTTTCAAGAAAGCAATACATAAAACAGCAGTCCAATACTTTCTGAGGTAAGATTCGTACTTATTATTTTTTAATCCAATTAAAATCCCATAGCCCGACATTTTTACAAAAAGATCCATATTAGACCGAGTTTTCGGCACTCTACTGTAAATCGCAATTATACATAAATAATATCAAGAATACAAAAAGGAAGCTAGTGAAGAAATAAGGCAGATAAAATGACACGAGAGAATTAATGTTACGCTTGTTTTTTTATAAAAAAAAAACATCCTATGTGAAAGCATAAATAAACAGTCAAATATATTTAATGTAGTTTTTTCCAGAAAGAGAATTTACACACAACTATTTACGTGAAAGCAAAGAAAAATGTTTTATTCATAACCAATAAACAGTAACAAAATTCAAAGAACGTGAAGTAATGAGTGCGAAAAAACTGTATTTTTGGCGGTTTAACACAAAAATGTCATGCCACGTGACAAATTTGTCTGAAGTCAGACGTAGGAGAAACATCCACAAAAAAATAATGGGTCTTTTAAAAAATTCAAATTGCTTTTTTGAAAGGAAAAAGATTTCTACTGACAACATCCGAATGTCGGATACCTTCAAGAGTGTGCATCTTCAGAACAATTCATTGAGGCATCTGATTATAGCTATGATGAAACTTTTTTTGATGTATAGTGAATATCTTAACTTTTTTGAGAAAAAGTAAAATTCTTATTTACATACGATGGATGTATTTTATGAAAAATGCCATGTAGTGTTCAATAGTAATGAGAAGAACAATAGAAATGTGCATAAAACTTATTTTAATAGATTTTGCTGAAGCCAACTTTTTGGCGAGTGATATTTAAATTTGCAATAAAGACGAGGAAATATGTTTTCATTACGTTTAGTATATTACTTTAAAAAGATGATGTCTAAGCTCAAGTCGTTTAATGATGACTGTATGATATTTCGAAAGATAGGATTAAATTTACCGTATCCCTGCTTTATCTCGTTAGATGAAAAAGTTAATATTATGCGCTAATAGAATTTGTGTTTAAAATAAAATTATCTCCTTTGAAAAATATTAAATTTGTTTCAATTCTGAAATACGGTAAGACCCCGCTTAACGCGGGGTATACGTTCCATCAAAGTTGAGCGTAATATGAAACAGCGTTAAACGCGAGGTTATCTCATGCAAATAATGGGGTTAGGGGAATATGGGTAAAAAATTGGTCAGCTGTTTTATCATTAAATTTATTAATTATGTTTTTATAACAATAAAACAAAAATTTATTTCTTACAAATATAGAAATAAGATAAACAAATATACATATAAAATTCCAAGTCAGTATGTGTTTACATTTCAGATCATTGTCTCTTCTGTATTTCCAATTTTCTGCCTTTTTATCCAGAAGGTAGATTGGCTTAATGGCATATTGCGTTCAATTTCGTCGTCAATCCATATGGAAAGTCGTTTTTCCATTTCCTCTATTGTATTATTTCTAGAACGGATAATTCCAGTTGCAATTGCCAATGAAAATATATTTTCTTTATTCTTAAGAATGGTCCTTATTGTTGAAGTTACCAAATTCAATGCAGCACCCATTTGAGTTTGACGTTCACCAGTATCTGATCTTCTAATCACTTGCATTCTAGTTTCTAGTGAAATGCTTTTGCTCGTTGCTTTATTTTCGTGTATTTTATTATCAATCATGATAAAAACTAAAAATCATAATATTTGTCACCATAGAAATCATTATATCATATAAATTTATACTTACAATAACGTCAAAAAATATTTGAAACGATAAAAATACGTTCGTATAACACTGCAAGAAAGAAGAAACACCGATAAACTGCTTTGGATATCGGGAACCCTAACGCTGCCTGCAATTTTGGGGAATCCCACAATTCAAATAAAAAAGCGTTAAACCGAAACAGCGTTAAGCGGGGTCTTACTGTATATGTAAAAATAATGAAACATATTTATTAGGATAACAAACGTTTTATTTACATTTTACAGACACTCACGACTTACGAACATATTCCATACTTTATCATAACTTAAAACATATTACCTGCATAAAATTTAATACACTCTGAACAAATTCTACTTCAATAAAAGTGGTTAAACGTGATTAACAGGTATACACGGTGATTCACTACGAGACCAATAAACTTTCAGGATGTGTTGGGCAGGGGTGCGCAGACTTTATCAGGGCGCGGTCTACTTCTAATTTTTTCAATCTATTGTAGTCCACCCAATGTCAGTGGCGCACACAAAGTGGGGGGCACTGGTCCGCACCATCCCCCAAAGCCCTTGGTTTTTTTTACCGATTGAATTTAATTCAATGTATACAATACGATAATTAAGTAATTATTATTAATAATTTTTTTATTATTATTTAATGCTGAGTATTTATTTAATAATTTATTTTTTACTGTTTTTTTATCTCAACTTACAAAATTTAAAAAAGTATGTTTGCCTGCGTATTGTGGTATGACACCAGAATGGTAGACTTTCGACCCTCGATCACCCTTTTAAAAAATTCTTGTGTGAACCAATGCCCAGTGTCGTAGGTGTGGTGAGGTAGGAAAAGGTCTACAATATTTATTATAAATTAATAATAAATACAGAATATGTACTTCCAGAACTAAAATAAAAAAATTAACACTTTTAAAACTGCGTTTAAATCAAAACGCAAAATACAAACATAATAATAGCTACAATTATAATATCAAATGATACATTTACTATCAAGCAATTCAAAATATATATAAAAAAATTCATTTTGATCTAAAGTTTATCTTAGTTTTTATCTAAATATTTTTATGTAAAGTTAATTTTTTCGTTGTTATAATCAGTGGAAGACTTATATACTCTGCATACTTCAATCAATCTTGAATATTTTCGTTTATAATTACAAACTGCTAAAATCTTCAGGCGGTAACACCGAAATGTCTCCGTGGTCTACCGGTGGATTGCGATCGACGTAATGCCCATCTCGGGTGTAGGGGTTACAGAGACAACTCAGAATCACATAAGAATGCAGGATAGCATTTGCCGTAGTAGCAAGCTAAGGTTCAAAGAAACAGCAACACATAAATGGGACAGAAAACATTTGTTGAAAGGTTGTACTAAAACATGTGCTTGAAACTAAGCCCAGAAACTGCCTGAAAGACCTGACAGCGACTCTGCATGGAATTCCTTATTTTCAGAGAAATTCCTGGCATATGTACCCTCTCGGCACATACAGATAGATATCTGAGCGATTCGATCTTCAACTGAAGGAACCTGTGTCTCGTACACCAAACTCTTTATGTGATCCCTGAAGAAGTCCATGCACTTTCATTTGAAAAGCTAATTGTTAGATCATTATAGAAACCGAGAAATCAAACTGCAGGTAAATGGGTTTTCTTCACTTGAGCAATAGGTGAAGTATTGCGGCAAATTTAAGATTTTCATATTTGAAACGATTATGCGATTCTACTAAAATCTCAATTTTCTTCAATTGCTCTTTTTTCTTCATTTTAACTTAAAATTAATAATGCAAGAATGAGTGCGAATCATGCAAAAAATGAATTTTTGTAATAACTTTATTCGCGCGTAAAAAAAATCTCAAAAAGTTTTTAAAGTTACTTTGCCACTCTATTTATTAAGATATTATCACTGTCTTCATGGTCTAAAAGCTTTCTTAAAATCAAAATTAATTAAAAAAACATACAAAAATTATTATTTATAAAACAATCATCAGACTTTACTTACATATGGATCTGAAACCTGGACTTTAACTAAATCATAAACTGAACAGCTAGCCATCTTTGAGCGAAAAGTTCTTAAATACCTGTTTGGTGTTGTGAATGAGAATGGACTGTGGATACAACGACATATTTTTGAATTATATAAGCTATTTAAGGAAGCAATGTCGTTAAATGCATCAAGATTTGTCATTTAAAGTTTGCGGACTACATTTGCCGTATGGACCTCTTAACCTTGAAGTTCAGGTTTTTCAATTATAAACTTAGTGGAACTATAACTAGGGGTAGGCCCAAATTGAGTTGGGCCTACCCTTTGGGGGCTCTTGGGAAGACCTTGTCCCATCCATGGTTGATGTGTCAATAGAAGAAGAAAAATTTATTAAGGTATCCGACTATATTCAGAAGCGTAATTTTGAAAAAACGTATAAGTATATAGGTTTTTTTTAGTATTTATTGTAGTCTAGATTAGAATATACATGTAAAACTGTTTTAAGAATATTATTACAAGAAAATATTATAAAAAGGCAATTTTTTGCCAAAATATAAAGAATGACATCTTCAAAAAACTTCCTCTTAGGAAAAATGCTTCTATAATAATAATATTTTGTCTTTATATAAGATATTAATATAACTCAGTGTCGCGACATCCCATGAGGGACAAGGCCTACTATGTCCAACTCAGTATACGTGACCTTGAGCCCTGAAGTGCATGAGCAGATGTTCTGGGTCAGGTGGTCAGTCTGACGCGAAAGCCTCCAGTGTTAAGTTCCCAAGCAAGCTTGGCACTCATTTTATCGACCCATTAAATGGATGAAAGGCTGAGTCAACCTTTCCCAGCCCGGAGTTATATAAGATATTAGAAATATTTAGTTTGGAAGTGAATTTATTCGTATTTTATTATATCAGAGTATAGATAGATTTTAACAAAAAACCAAATTATTATTTCAATTGATTATAACTCTGAAAAACATCGTGAATTCTCCAAAAGTCCTAGTTCAGCCACGGTATAGTAGTCTTATCTATATGTAGCAGCGTTTCTCAAACTGTGGAGCG
>BMAV01018933.1:55392-72917 GCA_019973955.1 Trichonephila inaurata madagascariensis
TTTGATAATTTTTTTTGCACGGTTTATAAATAATCCCTTAACTGCCAATTAAAACTTACGCGATTCGCTTCCCAATGCCAAATGTTTTTCACGTAGACTTGCGTATGTGATGTATTGGGGGGGGGAGGGGAAGAGGAGTAAAGAAACAAATAATCTGAAATAAGTAAATTCTTCGCAATCTTTGTCAAAGCCTTCGGAATAATCTTATGGATAGCAGTGCACAGGAAAAATCGTACTTCAGAAAGACGTATATATACGTCCGAGGAAATAAACAGTTTGGCTTAGCGAGACATTTATATAAACGAAGGGCGCTTAAGAGGTTAAAGTTGTATCGTGGTTTTAGCATCAGAGTATAGTATTATTGAATTCAATGCATTGTTATTGTGTATGAGGGGAGCGCGATGAAAATAATGATTGAATATTGGGTCGCGAATATTGCAACTCTGAGAAGGACTGATATATAGACAAAATATTACTATAGAAGCATTTTTCATAAAAAGAGAATACTTTGAAAATGTGTTATTCTCTTTTCACTTTTACCAAAAAGTTGCATTTAAATTTAGTTTTAATACCATTCATATGTATATACCTTAAAACCATTTTATTTGTATATTCTACTTCAACTGACATTAAATATCAAAAAAGTATTCATTCAAATGGTGCTTCAAAATCACGTTTCCGAACGTAGTCACAGCACCAAATCTTAATCTAAACGTGTATTGAGTGAACATGTCAATTAAAAAACTCAAACTCAAAGTTTTTCCGGAATTAATAATTTATCAATGACTAAAAAGAATACGAAAACAAAAATGCATTCCACTTATTTAAAAAAAATTTATTGCTTCTGTGTTTTGAAGCCATAATTTTAAAACCATTAATAAAATCAATTTAATTCATTTAACGAAAGAAATTTAACATTACTTTCTATATACTGAAATCACACATTTCATGCATTCATTTTTAATCTATAATTTATTGTACTTTCCCTTCTTTGGGTCTAGGGAAATACTGAAGCTTTTTTCATCACAGCCGAAAGAAAGATTAATGGTGGAATAGTTTAACAATGGCTTTTTCTTAGGACAAGTAAAGTGCTTTATGGCTTCCACAGAATTTTCTCCCTATTCTTAGAAATGTGAGATGTAACAAAACACACGTATAACACAAGGTGTAAGATCTAACACACATTTTAAGACATAGCATTTGTTGGAGCTAACAAAAATATACTATTAAATGCCTTTTATTTTTACAAAGAATAGGTTTATGCGCTACATTTTTTTTTCCTCATAGGTTTTCTTTATTAAAAATTCTTTATTTGAAACAAATCTAGAATTTTTAAATACATTGAACTGATAAACACAGTACTATTAAATAAAAAAGAAAAATTATTAATTATCAACAAAAACTCATGAGAAATCTCTACAAATGTTGTATTCATTTTTAAAATTGAATTAAATAAAATAAAAGTGTCTAATGTCTAATTTGTGTTGACATTAAATGTACCGCGATCATTTTTTCTGACATCATTTATCAAATGTTAATTTTCTCATGCTATTTAGAAAATTTTTGCATAGGTTTAACTTTAATTCATTCGTTTTTTATGCAAATTTTTGTATTACATTATATTCTTAAAAAATTCAAATGATATGCCATGACAACATGGAACTTGGAGACACATATGAGAACCAAACTCATTTAAGGTATCCGACTGCGTTCGGAACCATGATTTTAAAAAAGCGCATAAATGGATAATTTTCATAATATTTAGTGTCACTTAGATTAGAATACATGTATAAAATTGTTTTAAGGACATTATGACAAAAAAAATAGTTTAAATACAATATTTTGGCAAAAAATTAACTTAGAATAACCTTTTCTCCAAATGTTCTCCTTTTGTAAAAAATGCTTCTATTGTATTAATATTTTGCCTGTATATAGTTCAGATCTCTGTACAGAGGCTCAACTAGAATTTTTGAAACGCATAACTTGGGAGTCGGTTTATCCATGTTTTACGAAAACAGAAGGGAGAAATTTTAAGAAAATACGCCGATAATTATTTCAAATGGTTGTAACTCTGAAAATAATGTGAATTTTTCAAAAATCTTAGTTGAGCCTCTGAACATTGGTCTGAAATATATACAGGCAAAATATTAATATAATAAAAGTATTTTTTACAAAAGGAGAACATTTGGAAAAAAGGTTATTCTAAGTTAATTTTTTGCCAAAATATTGTATTTAAATAATTTTTTTTGTCATAATGTCTTTAAAACAATTTTATACATGTATCCTAATTTAAGTGATACTAAATATCAAGAAAATTATACATTTATGCGCTTTTTTTAAAATAATGGTTCCGAACGTAGTCGGATACCTTAGTAGTACTTAAAAAAGGGCAATACAAAATTACCTGTCGTTTACAACAGTTTTTCTGTTTCGTCCTTTTCGAATGTGAATCCCACGCCGTATCACTGATGAAAACAAAGCTAACTACATTATAGACGAAAACATTATCTTCCTTTATTCACTTATGTTTTTAACATTATCCCTTTGGGATAATGTAAACAATCTATGTAGCATTGTGCACATTCTATTTTGCTCAGTATTATTGTACACTTGATGTCTTTTTTGCTGGGTGGAAGAATGCTTAATCTCCTAATGTTTCAACCATTTTTTTGATAAAGTATGCAATTTCTTCTATAACTTACTCAAGGGAAATATTAATGTTTTGATTCTAGAAACCATTAACCCTCTGACCGGAACATCCGTCTCTCAGACGCGGATGATTTGCTTTGATGCCTCTTGATAACGCTGTGGTGGGATTTTTGGGGTGGGCTGCCTTGACATCTTCAGTTGGATTCTACTCAGTTAAAGGATCACGTGGTGGTACTTGGCAATTTTTTTCAACTCACGATGTGTGCGATTTTTCTTGTCTATCACCGTTCTATCAGACGACTATGCCTATAGTTTTTTTCGTTTTTGGTGATATTATTTTTAATTATTTTTACATGAATATAATTTCTAATCAGATTTTATAAAAATACTAAATACAATTATTGTGGTAAAAATATATTAATATAGTGTGTGCCTCATAAAGACTTAAATATTAAAAATTCTACTCAATTTCATAAGTGATAAGGACATTTAAAACAGTCCTTTAGGTAATAAAATTCAAAAAAATTTGCTTACCAGTCTGTCAGATGGATAGCGAATTTTCTAATAGCGAAAAAAAAATTGATGCTCCGGTCAGAGAGTTAAACACATCTCTCAACAAAGCTAAATTTAGTTACAAGCATCTTGTCTTATGTAGGGCTGTGTATGGTGATACACAAACATCTCTTCTGGGGGAGGGTTACATTATAAAAAACATTTAGACAAAAGCACTATGGTAAAAATTAAAAATCAGTTGGTCTATGAGGTTGAGGGAGATTTACTTGCATAGGTCATATAGGATTCTGTGATAAGGAAATTTCTGATATTCTGCTCAAGGAAAGTTCCTCATTTGTTTGGGTCAAATTCTACTCTGACGTAGCTCTTATGAATTAAATTCTAAGAAATAAGTAGACAAAAGCGTTGAGCGGTAGTCTCTGTAGCAAAAATTATAGATCTATAGGGAAGGGGGGGAGAGGATTGAATCTTTAACCCCCACCTTGTGTGTACGACACTTATCTGATCTTAGAAAACTATTCGAAAATAAATATCTCAAAACAACAGTTATAGAAGAATCCCACTCATTTGAAGTACAAAATAGAAACTTCCAATTGTGCCCTTACTATATAGGAATAAAGAAGCGTCTGTTGATGTTGTTTCTAATGCCACCTGCCTGACGTAGTCAGATCGAGGCCAAAGAAATTCGTCGTGGCAAGGAGACAGAAGTATGCCTGTCGTTAGCCACCATACAGGTGACAGAACGAATTAGCTCGGCGAAATTCCCCGAAGGGACGATAGATGGCGATACCACCGATCTCCACCTCCACAATTTAGACATGGCCCTGAAGAGGAAGGAAATATTCTCCAGTTCCCTGCACTCGTGTTTCAGCCCACAAGACTTTCGGACCTACAGATTTAACGAGCACGTACTCCGTGTGTACTCGGAAGGTATTTGGTGGCATCGGGCATCGAACCCAGGCTTTCCGGTCTGGAGTACAATGCTCTAACTACTAGGCTACCCACGACCCTCCCTATACTACCCTTTATAGACTTACTATAGGATACTTTGGCTTACTTTTGAGGATAAGGGAGGGGGACTTTTCTCTCTCAAAATGCGCCAATTGTAATTCAAAACAAGTCTCCTCCTACCATATTTTGGACTACATAAAGTTCGGCAGGGAAAACTTAAGAGCTACAACTCATCTCGCTTATATTTCTTGGTGATTTTTAACTTACGGACTTAGTCTAACCTCCTCCTAGACCATGTGGATTAAGTAACGACTCAATAAAAGTAACAAATACACACGAACTAGTATTTTTCCAAGATTTGTTTAAAACATTATGAAGAAATAAAAAAAAAGTTTGATTCGAATTAAATTGGGGTATTTAATATTATTTCTCTTTTATATTAAATTGGTTCTGTATATAAGCTGCAATTATTTTTAATTTTAATAATATACATAATTTTATATTTCTGAGAGATATTCTTTAATTTTTCAATATTAGTTTTACAACGAATCTTATTAAAAAACAATAAGGTATAATTACATAATTTAATTACTAGATGTACGTGTGAAGATATATTGCATAAATTTAATAACTAATTTTTGCATAACTATTAGATGCAGTAGCGCACACAGGAATTTTTCAAGGGGGGGGGGGTGTGGGTTTGAAAGTTCACCATAATTGTGTCATGGTATTTTTTTTTTTGGCGATTTTCAGGACCAAACCACAGAAAAAAAGTAATTTTTTTTATTAATTAATAAAATTAATCATTAATAACAAATATTTAATTAAATTTTACGTATTATATACTTAGAATTATAACCAATCGGAAACAATCAAGGGCTTTGGGGGAGTCCGGATCCCCAGGACACCCCCCTTGTGTGCGCCACTGATTAGATGTATTCCATTGTATGGAAATAAATCAAAAGGTTGTGATAGGGGAAGCCATCTACTCGACCTAGATTTGTAGGAGGTAAGGATTGATGACCCAAGATAGCCATAATAAAAAACCAATTTATTATTATCAAGTATAATAATCAAAGACAATCTTACTCTAGGAGGGAGATCAAGAGTGATATATTGCAGCTCTTAATTTTATGTGAATAAACGCCTGAAATCCTAACCACCTAACTTTAAGTAAAGTAACCCTATGAATCCTAACTTCCTTACTTTAATTGAATAGCTTATGCCCGCTCTGTAATTACGTGTCTAAGTTCAGATCCTTACCATAACGGCATTGCGTTCAGAAACTCAGCTTCCTTTCCTCCTTCTTCTCGATTACTAAACCTCCACTATATATCTACTAACTTAACTGCATATCAAGATTTCTTCTTGAGAGGGTTGGCTGTGAAATAAATCAATCGATGGCCCCGAAGATTCCCCAAGAGGATTAGTTGAAAAAGCCCGTAAAGCCCCGTCACAAGGTTCCTAATAATTAGCTAATTCCTTTTTTATTGAAATTTCCTCAAATCACACTTCAAGAATTTGTAAAAGGCTCTTTACTTTTTTATAAATTTTTTGATTGAGGAAAATTTATACACAAATACTTATTTTTTTTTTTACAGTTTTTTTTTATTTTATCAAGAAATTAAATAATGTAGTATGCATTAATTAAGTTTTGATCACAACTGCTATTTGTTCCATAAAAAAAGAATGAGAACATTAAAATTTAAAAATATTATAAATGTTGCCTTCCAAAACAGACAAGGTTATATAAATTATGTTAAGACAACTACATGGTGAAAAAGAAATTTCAAAAAAAGGGAGTAATGATAGATTTTCTTGAAAAATCATTTCAAATTGAGTTATCTGAGTGAAGTCTCGAAAATAGAGAAGAAGCGAGTTTACATTTTTTATTTTATTATTAATTCTTGGTTCCTCTTTCTGTCTCCATTGGAGCTGAAAAGTCTTCACCAAATCATATTACATCCAAAATTGGAGAAGAAAACTTGCATACGAACCAGCGCAAGTTGGACACAAAAATTATTTTTCTGACAAGTTATGCATTTTGTACCTAAAGATGTGTCAATATTAATCATGTACAGAAAAATGTAGCTTAAAGAAACATTCTTCCAGGCTCATTTTTTTTAAGATGACAGGTTTTGAGAAAGATAAAAAAGATCGATAAATGTAATAGTATTTTAGTTTATCTGAGGCCGTCACTTCGAAATGAATATATTATATAATGCGGGAGATAATAATCTTTAAGGACATGGACAGTTTGTAATACCATAAAACCACGGGTAGCATTTCTGTGCGACAAAATGTTTTTAAAGCATAAACATCATATTTTACCGATATTCTTATTTAGTGCATTGTTAAAAAATCGTACTAAAATAAAGAATTTATTTAAGTAGAATAAATGCAAAAAATTACAATCAAAATTAATTTACAGTTTGATTACAATTTTAATGGTTAAAAAGCAGCCTTAGTCATAAGGCACAGATTCAACCGAGGCTCCCGAAATATTTAGTTCTGGGAAAAGTTGACCACTGGCATGACCACATGCCATTATCCTCCTATATGACAATATGACGTGTGTGTGTGTGTGAGTGAGTGAAACTTCCTTCAATTACACTGACTTATTTTTATTTAACACTAACTGTTATACCAGTTCTTCTCACGGGTGAATTGAAAAATTAAACAATACAGATTGAAAGAAAAAGAAGTTTTTAATTTAATTTTACGTAAATTGCAAATTAAACAAAAAAAGCTTTTTGTGTGTATATCTCAGCTGAACTCCCCATAACTCTCTTGTGGGTTGATTTTTGAAAACACCTTCCTAAGCTGATCTCTGCTCAGCAAAAGTAGCACGCATTGTTACAAATTTTGTGTAATGAACGCTTAAAATAGTATAAATAACTTATATCTGGAATTGTTATCTTGTATTTATTTTATGTTAAAATTGTAATCAGCCTCACACTTCACCTGTTAAAGCTTTCGCAGTTCCTGGCGCCTGGCGTAGACAAAACAAAATGCAAAGTTTTGCTTCACATATAAAAGATATAAGCTGTCGCTGACTTTTTTGCAGATGGCAGAATTTTTTCCTACATTCTTGACAATTATCGTTATATTCTGGATACTTCACACAATATCTTTATAAATTATAGCCTATGTGCTATTCTGATGTATGAGCTATATTATTGTAAAGTTTCATTAAAATCCATTCAGTTGTTTTTGTGTGAAAGAGTACCAAACATCCACACAAACTTTCACGTTTATAATATTTGTAAGGATATCAGCCTCTTTGATCAATTAAAATAAAATACCAACTCTCATTTAATTTCCAAATGATTTAATTTGTAGTAAAAGTATTTTTAAAGGATTAAATACTCACGAATTCATGATTTTGTTTTAATTTCAATAAAACGTTTTATATTAACTGCATTTGCAAGTAACGAATCAATATTTCTCAAGATAAATGTATCTGACAATTAACCTCATTTGACATTACTTATCTCTTTATTTGGTTATGAACTGCATGAGTAGATCATTGAAACTTTAATGTACCTAATCATTATGATAACGCCTTCCAAAATTCATCACTTATTTTCTTAATTTACAATGCTAATTGCTAGTGCTCTAATCTATTTAAAACACTTATTTGAAATTAAGTTTAATTATACTAATATTAAATATTAATAGAGTAATTTACAGTTATCAATATTAAATAGTATTTATTATTAATGGGAATATTATTATTAAGGTGCATTTTAAGAAATTAATTTTACTTATTTATTTATTTTGGAAAATGGTAGAAACCTTAAATTCGAGATTAATATTGAACAGGGAGAATTTTGAAACATTTCAGGTTGACATTATGGTTTTTGTGTGACTGTAAGTTGTAGATTAGTTTAAATTGCTTAAAGAATCCAACTACCCTAAAATTGTGAATTTTGCCAAAAAGTGACAATATTTTATGATTATATTTTATACGCCATCTTATTAGGTTTATAATAGTACAAAGTTTATTATTTTCCATTCACTAGAACAAAAACTACAAGTATTTTAGTAAAAGCAAATGCTATTACTTAAAGCAAAATGTTATACTTTAAAATGCGTTTTACACGAAATGTGTTTTCTTGAAAATGCTCAACCTGGGACAACGATTGCTCAAAAGGTTTTGAAAATAATTCACTGAAACTTTTTTTTGCATGTTCTGTATGATAGTAGAAGTGTTTTAACCTTCAGATTTATCAATCACTGTATTATTACAAAATTTATAGTCCCTTATGTGAATAAAATCATTGTTTTTTTAAGCAATTTCATATAATTCTTAATAATAAAGTGCTCTAATTTTTGTAAAAATTAAAATATCTTTTATCCTGAAAGTCATTTCAAAAATGAATAGCTAAGCAACACATCAAAATTAAAAATTTGTTCAGAAACCTTTAGTACAGAATGGCCTTGTTTATGTAATTTTTTGTAAATTTTTACCCATTCTTTCCCGTTTTAGTAATAATTTATTTTTCTATTCTTAATTTTAAAATGTTTTTTTTTAAAATGTACTAAATAAATCTAAAAACCACAAAAAAAAATCCCCATACCTCCATTTAAAAAAAACATGTCTCAAGTAGTCGGATATCTTAACTGAAATGCCTCATTTATCAAATGAGTGCAATTCCATTTATAAAAAGTTATATTTTCATACATAACATATTTGTATTTTGAAAATCAGTAATTATTTACATAATTTAAAGCAAACCAGAGTTAACCGTCCATTTCTACAACAAACACTTAAATGTTACAGATACCTATGGGGGTTAACCAAAAATTAATAGCTAAAAAGTGATAATTTTAGATTTAATAAATCATCCCAAAATCACAGAGCCGCAGGCATGACCAAAACGTATTTTACTCCAAAATTTTAAAGCAGAACTATAGATATTATTTTAGCGTTCTTTAAATTAGACATCCCTATGCACAAGGTATATATATAAGAAAGGCGTAATATATATATATATATATTTAAGTGTGTGTAACAAATACTTTATTTATACCTGCTTCTTTGTTTAAGGTATCCGACTACATTTTTAACCGTGTTTTTTAAAAAGCGCATAAATGGATAATTTTCGAGATATTTAGCGTCACTTGGATTAGAATACATGTATAAAATTGTTTTAAGGACATTTTGACAAAAACAATTATTTAAGTACAATATTTCGGCAAAAAACTAACTTCGAATAACCTTTTTTTCAAAATTTTCTCCTTTTATAAGTAATGCTTCTATAATAATAATATTTTGCTTATATATAGTAAAGACATCTCCAGAGAGTCTGAACTATTCTTTTTGAAAAATGCACATTATTTTCAGAGTTACAACCAACTGAAATAATTATCAGCGTTTTTTTTCTTAAAATTTCTCCCCTCTATTGTCGTAAAACATGGATAAACCCACAACTAAGTTATATATTTCAAAAATTCTAATTGAGCCTCTGTATAGAGGTCTGAGCTATATACAGACAAAATATTATAATAGAAGCCTTTTTTACAAAAGGAGAATATTTTGAAAATTGGTTATTCTATGTTCACTTTTTGTCAAAATATTGTAGTTAAATAATTTTTTTTATTGTAATACTATTCTTAAAGCAATTTTATGTACATTTTGTAATCTAAGTGATACTAAATATCATAAATATTATCCATTTATACGCTTTTGCAAAATCTCGGTTCCGAACGTAGTCGGATACCTTAACAAATGATATGTCCTAAACAGAACTGTTTGCTTAAAGTTCAAAGCAGTATACTCATTGTATTTAACGTTAATAAGTTATTGTAAATAATACCTTGCTTTTTATTTTCATAATAAAAATCGAAAATGACGATTATCTCACCATTTGATTGCAAGAAAAATAAGAAATCAACATTCAGGTAATAATTTTTGTGCCAAACCTTGCAATATTAGGAGCTGACAATCCATTACGCTTTCATACGTCACCAAATTAATCTTGAGTCTACATAAATAGACCATTATCAATCAACTATTTGGATATCACTTTTGCGAAGATTTTTCTTTAAAACTAATCATTGATGACTAAACCGACTGTGGAAAAATGGATATTATCGGTATTTAGCGTGGTGCTGTTGTTACGAATTAGAAAAATGAAAGTTGTTTCGTATAATATTAGATATATCCACAGCATTGAAACATTTGGTTTGAAAGGTTAGAGAAATGCATTGTAGTATCAGCTACGAAGTGCTACTTTCTTTAGGTAATTGAATCTGAATAAATTTAAAACTGTCCTGAAAATAATATTTGGTATGATATATCTGGAATATTGATGTGTAACATCTTTCCTATCGGTTGCAGGTTTTTGTGGGAGTGATTTCGTGAAAAGAGACGGATGTGTGTAACAAGATGTGATGTAAGCGCGTGCAACTTGATTTGACCAATGAGAGTTCGTGGCTGTCTTTTCGCTACCCTTGCATGGGGGTCCAAGTCTAGTAGCCATCAAGCACTCGAGCTCTTGACTCTAAGTCCGTTAGTCACGATATTGGGGGACATAAGTGCGGCAGAATGCTTATTTGAAATTGGACGAACAGTGATTTCGGTGGTCGTATACATTTCTTCGAATCAAACGGTTAAAAAAAAAAATTAAAGATTTCCTGCATTTTGTACTTTTACCATATAACGAAGGTGGTTCTGATCTTTTTACAAAAAATATCACTCGCTTCCCCTGATTTTGGGTGAGGATTTTAACTTTAACATCAGTTTGGCAAAAGCTGAGCCTCTCATAGTTTTTATGAATGATAAACTCGAGCTCGAAATGAACACAAATTTGAATATTTCGATTGCTAACAGTGGTACTGTTATTGACGATGTTTTTCAACAGGTTTTAAATACTTTGAAATCACAAGTATATGTGCCATATTTTATTTATCATAAGTCTATTGTCTTCGTTTCCCCCCAAATTGAACGAGAATAATTATTTTTGATAAAATATTGCATTACTCCTTGTGTTAATTAAATACAATTTTCATTAAAGATATAATTATTCGATAGAAAATTATTTCTAATCATACCCGATTTTTTTTTTTTTTTTTTTTTTTTTCATATTTTTTTCAGGAAAAAATTAATATTGTGTATTTACCACGATAACATGCCAGATGTTACACATCATATGCGACTACTGTAAGACTCGTTTCTTTTTTTTTAATAAATCCCGTATTTACTCGAAACTAAGCCACACGCTCTACAGGTTTTTAAGAGAAAATAAAAAATTGCACAAAAGTTTCATCAATATACTATTCTTAAGAGACTTAAAAAAATTCAATGAGATTTAATAATTTATTAATTTTACCAGTGTTAAAAACTTTCAAGTGCATACATGAGCATATAATTACTCTAACCATCACTATCGTGTTTCAAAAATGATTAGTCAATCCTTTATTGCCATAGCTGACTTCGGAATTAGTGCCTATGTCACGATTTTTACACACGATGTTGTCTTCAGTGCCACAAAAATTATATAATTTTGTTTCATACGTGTCAATTTTTTAGTGGCTGCTGTTCTGTTTCTATTGTTCTGCTTATAAATTTGCCTCCCCTTTTCATTTTTGCATCATAGTGAACTCGGCTTGTTACTATTACCGATATCTTTGATATTTAGGTGATTAAAAGAAAACATGCACAAAATAATTTCCTAATCATGAACAGACAACGATATTTAGTACAGACTGAATACTGGAGATAAACTGCGAAATAGGATAGGTTATCGATGCAACTGGCCAAAATGGAAGGTTACATTCTTCCTTTTGTTAGTGGTGGAAACTCAATTTCTCCCATCCAACTAATGTTTTTTCCTTCGATTCTAAACCGCACCTGATTTTTAGGAGCACTAGTGCGGCTTAGATTAGAGTAAAAACGGTATATATTACGATTTTTATTTTAATTTCAAAGCTTAAATGTTTTTTAATCTGTATACTTTTATATCGTAATTTTCTTTTTCACATATTTAAATCAGAATACTTTATTTTATAATTTAATCAATACGTTAAAATGAAGAAGGTTAACTATTTTGCCCTTGGGTTTCATATACTGAAATTCTGATTTTAATATAATAATTTTTTTTCCACTTTTCTTGAAAATCCTTGCCATTTTAAACTTTTTCTCAGAAAACCCGAAACATTTTACCAAAGAAATAAAAATGCCACATTTTTCTTTCTCGTTATTCTCTTTAAAAGGGTAAAAGTTTTTGACCTATATCCCAGCAAAAACAAAGTTTTTCACCAACAAAAATAAACTGTCTATAACACATTACACTTCATTTTCCTCTTTGGTCCACTTCTTACAAAAGGATTTTTAGCCAATTTCTTAAAGAAAATCAGAAAATCCCACTGGACAAAAATAATCTCCGAATAACATTTTTCAAGCATTACCACTGACCTTAGGGGACTTAAATATTGCGGAGAAAGAGATCCATCTCTACTTATATTGTTAGAAAAGTTTGTCTAATGTTTCTTTATGAATAAAATATGACGAGAAACTACCTCATAGCTCGATAGACACTTTGGCACTTTCTATTTTTATTTAAGATAAAAATACTCCACTAGTTTCAGAAAAACACATGTCTACTTAAATAAGTGATATAAAACTTCCTTTGTGATCTATTTTATGAATGAAAAAAGGAATACGTATTCCATAAGAATTCGAGAGTTACTATAACTGATTTTTTTCCCTTTTTTGTAAGGTAATCAAATTTTGAGGATACAAAATAGTTAGTCATCAAATCGGATTTTGCACTTAGCAAAAGGAATATTTTTAAAAAAAAAATACTTTGAAGCACAATTTTACAGCTTTTTTAGGTACACATTTTCGTTTCAATTTAACTTGCTTGTTAAAAAATAGCAAATGCAATAAATTAATCTTTAAAAGTCGAAGGTACATATCGTTACAAGTTTACGTGGGTATAAAACAGCCGACGACTTTAATTACCATAAAATCCGGCGTATAACGCGCACTTTTAACACAAAAAATAAGATCGAAATTTCCAGGTGCGCGTTATACGCCGGATAAAAAAAGATACCTTCAAGTATAAAAAAAAAAGATGAGCATAAATTATCTTAGATTTCTACATAGATCAATATACTATTTAGATCTATGATCTAGATCAGCGATACTCAACCTACGGCCCAGTGAGCCTTTTTAAGTGGCCCGGTCATGACCCATTGCTCTGAGAAACTTTTTTATTTAAGACAATGTATTAAAAATTTGGTGGAAAATTTATTGACAAGAAATCAAATATATTAATTTTGCTTTTTTGATGTCGATGTCGTTATTGATAACAGGCAACAGTGAAGTAGCGAGAACTTTATAGGTGGAACTAATTTTGTGTGTGAACACTCTTTCATACCTTGCAAGCAAAAATATTTGAACAATTTGGAGGTTGACCGTTTTGTAGTGAAAAACAAACATGAATCAGTACTTGTTTGATTTGTCACGAAAGTGATGTATTTAAAAAATACCAATAAACAGGAATAATTTAATGGCACATTTCCTCTTTCAAGGGATGGTAAACAGGCTTTGTTGAATATTCTTCGCAACAGTAACAGAGTGTTTTATTAGGGGTAATGTCTCAGTAGTAACAAAGACATCCTAAGAAGTTTTTTATATTATTGGTAATCATTTGAAACCGTTAACTGAGGTAAAAATTGTGAAGGAGTGTTTCTTAAATTATTTTAGTTTAGTGTTAGTGACAAAAATAAAAAATTAATATTTAAAAAAGCAAAACATAATATTTTGATGAATTTTTCTTATTTGAAATTTCCAATAATATCTTGGTCTTAAAGCATCCCCCCCCTCATTTAATCTCATGTTGCGGCCCGCGTGAAATGACTGACATATTTATGTGGCCCAGTAGAAAAAAAGTTTGAGTACCCTTCATCTAGACTAAAGAAATGTCATACCTAATGGACTTTTAAAAAAAAGTGTTGTTATCCTAAAAGTATCTTATTTTTTTAAAATCCTGGGATAATACCACGAAAAAATAACTTCAAAATATAAGAGCATTGCGCTTGTACATTTCAGGTAACTTCGTAAAAGAGAGGGTGCGCGTTATACGCTGGGTTTTATGGTAATTGAATAATAACAAATTTTTAATGGACAAGGATGAACAAATCACTACACAAAGACAAATCGACGAATATACACAAAGAAATATTAAAATAGTTTATAGTAATGGAAAAACTTGCTCTTTATAAACAAGCTTTAGAGCTCTCTAGAACAGTTCCACTAGCTGGAACTCAGGCAGATAGTCTCTCTGTCTTATCGTAGACAACGCACAAATAGATTCTGAACTCGACTGACTGACTTCTAAACTCCACCGGCCTTTATATAGCATCATTGCAATTTCCAGAATGATCGATTCCAGAGACTTCTGGATGGTTCCTTGGCTATATAATCGTTCGCCAAATCACTTTCGATGTGGCGCCAATATGGTAACTCTGGCAACATTTTCTATGGTTTCCATAATCGTATTCAAGGTAATGCTCGAAAGAGTAATTTCTCCATAAAACTCTTTTCCCCACAAGCAATGTATAATTGCAGCGAAAACAACATACTTGGTGTGTTTCATTATTTTCTACCACAACTTTTTCTCGTTTATTTCAGCTAGGGTATAGGTCCTGTTGTTCTGCTGTTCAGAGACAAAAGTCATTATATTTGTAAAAAGATCCACTAAACTTGGGTTAAACCATATTATTGGAATCTTCCACAAAAATGCTAAATTTTGTCATATTTATATATATATATCTATTTATTTAAAACAATTTTCGTTAACTGTTAGAATTTTATCATGCAAAAACATTATTATAGTATGCATAGGTAATATAGTAACTCACTTCGTTGACTATACATAATTTATTTTTAATACTTGAAGTATTTTTCAACGACTTAATGTAATGGAAAGCGAATTGCAGTTATAATTTCATATTATATTATTAAATATCAAGCCAATAAAGCAAATAAATTATTAATAGCTATAGAAATCCACTTGCTTTTAAAACAGAAAAAAGCTATTAAATTTTTCAAAGAAACTGATGACTCGCACGACACGAAAGCAATTTTGAATAAAGAAGAGTATCTCTTTTTTCTAAATGATTGGTAATTAGTTTTAAATTAAAATTTTACTGTTTGCCATTAAATGAAGCAAACTCAAGAAACTAATGGTATTATTTTCGACATCTGCTGATGTTTGAATAAAATTCCGTCATCTGACCTATTTCTAACATGAACATATCAAACTATATATGTATGTGTCTGTAAATGTGTGTGAAAGATTTTACCATATTGTATTCGTACTATTCACTCAAATATATTGCTTGTAATCAAAACTTTTAAGATAAATCACCAAGTGAGCCAACCCGTTATTATCTCGAAGTAAAACCCACTTAATGAGCATTAATTTTGAATGTGTGTGCATTAGTAGATATAATAATCCTCGCTTTTACACTTGCACGAGTAGTTTAATTATTGAAAGGCTTAGTAAATCTAAAATTGATAGTGCCTAAAGCAGTAATATGCCTTGTTTTAATGATGCATAGCTATTTGAGTCACTTGAGTTGGTTCAATTTTAATAAGATCAGTATTAACATGCATTTGCTCTTGATTTAAAAGATGCAAAATGATTTTTAAATTTTCATATCTAAAACTTAAAACTCCACTGATATTCTTGATTTCTGACAATGTATTTTTGAACATATATTTTTTTTTTATTTTTTGTCTTTTTGTTATTTTATTATTTAAGGTATCCGACTACTTTCGACATTTTTTTTTAAACAAAATTGAGATAGAGTGATTTTTTGTGGTTCTTAGATTTATTTGGTAGATTTTAAGAAAACTATACTAAATTTAAGAACAGAAAAAGAAATTATTATTTCTAAAATGGAAAAAAATGGAAAAAATTTACATTAACAGGGCTCATTATGTACAAACCTTATGAAAACCTTACATTTATGAACAAATCTTCAATTTTTCAATTTCAGTGTATTGGGTTGCTATTTATTTTTGAAATGACCTTTCAGGATAAGAGATATTTTAATTTTTACAAAAACTTGAGCTCTTTCTCTTAGTTATTATATGAAATTTCTTCAAAAAACAGTGATTATATTCCCATAAGCGACTGTAAATTTAGTAATAAAACAGTGACTGATATATCAGAAGGTTAAAACGTTTCTATTATTATACTGTAAATACACAAAAAATTTCATTTAATCATTTTCAAAAATTTTTGAGCAATCGCTGTTCTCGTCTGAGCATTTTCAAAAAAACACATTTCGAGTAAAATGCATTTTAAGGTCTGACATCTTGCTTAAAGTAGTGGCCTCCACCTTTATTAAAACTCTTGCAGTTTTTGTTCTAGTGAATGAAAAATAATAAACTTGGCATTTTTATAAAACTAATAAGATGGTCTATAAAATAAAACCATAAAAAAATTGTCAATTTTTGGCAAAATTCTTAATGTGAGGGTAGTCGCATACCTTAAAGTACCCGAACCAGTTCTGAGCACGTTTTTTAAAAAAAATAGCGTAAAATAAAATCGTGAGTTAGAGTCCTAGTGCTACGGAAGACCAGCTTTGTGGAAGGGCTCATGCATGTTAAACCTTTTAAAGCTGAAATGTCTTGCATTGGCGTATTGTAGAAGTTTGGAGAGCAGGATGCTAGCTGAATGACATCCGTCACCAATAACTTCAACGTGAGACGTTAGTAAATGACCAATCATTCATTGACACTTAATTAAACTTAACATAAAATGCGACTACTTTATATTTGATCTAGCGAATTCAATGCTTTTTGTTTAATAATATATTGTTTTTTTGAAAGGCACAAGTACACGGTAATGCATAACATGAAAAATAATAAATTATTACATTAGTAGTTTAATAGTACAGTCAACTCTTTTTTTACTCGGTAAATACGTTCATTAAGAAACCGTGCAAAAAAGTCGTGTAAAAAAATTCCATGCCACATGGTAAATTTGGGGATATATTCCCCAATTTTTTTAAAAAAATCGTTTAAAATAAAAAAATATCTAACTATTTTTCCAAAAGACCATGCAAAAAAGCAATAATAAAATCCATTTTACATATTTTTAAAACCAAAGTAAATAATTTTTATTAGAAAAATAATTAAAATAAGTGTACAGTGTGAAAATTCAGTCTTTTAGCACACTGATCTGAAGTTTCTACAAACCATGGGATTACAACCAGAGTAAATGACTCAACTAAAATTAAAGTCTGATCGTATAGTGGTAACACAATTTTATTTAGAATAACGGCATACTGAAACTTACATTCTAAAACAAAGTAAAAACGGTAATCTGAGTGAGGGGTAGGCGGAGTAGGAGACCTGGGAGGGCGGAGTGGTGCTGGCAAGTAAT
>BMAV01018933.1:73017-83759 GCA_019973955.1 Trichonephila inaurata madagascariensis
TGTTTACTAATCCCTGTTTCCTGTAAACAGGGCAGATGCTAAGTTAAAATTGTATCTTAAGGACCAAGCCTCGGCCTCCCATCACACACACAACATATAAAAATTCAACTTAAAGTTACGAATAAACTGATAACTATATATTCATTGTGTGATACTTGAGAACAAGCGTGCACGTTTATTTTGAACTGGATCAAAAATCCTAGCATCAGTAGGTGAGTATGTGTAGTACAACTGTCGGTTTTGTTTCAAATGAAGAATTTCGTTCGTTATTAACAGTTTGTTTTTTGTTTGTTTTTGTTACAAAGTTTGTATTAGTGGCATTTTTGGTTTCTCCAGTTGCTCATATAATTCTTGATATTCTGCTACACAGAACTTAAGACTACGTTGAATTTTTAATGCACATTCTATGTAAGGATCATGAGTAAGAAAATGTTGCTCCATTCTTGTAGCAAATTCCAAGCGCATGTGTAGTTTTACATTAATGGGGAGTCTGAAGAAATCTCTATTCGAACCTCTGAAAAAAAACCGTCATTTTTTAAAACTTACTTATTTGGAGTTTTTTTTATAATTATGTAGCTGGAAGAACAGCTTCTCCATTCCTTTAAAAATGACTCGATTTTGAATACGAACTGAATTTACTTAATGGCATTATTAGAAAATCTTGTTTTGTTGAGAAGTTAATCCTTAAGCTGGAGGAAGCCTCTTTTTATAAAATAACATAATTTAAGAAGATTCTTGATTTGCCGATTCGTTTAAGTTTTTAAAAACATATTAGTATTTTGTTTTTAATTTAATTGCAAGGCAAAATATTTTTCTCCTTTATTTAATTATTGTATCAGCCAGCCTTCTTTTTTTTGCATAAATTTACAAAAAAATACAATTGATGTAATACCTTATACTGTGTTCGTGTGTGTGCGTGTGTGCGTGAAAAAGAGAGAGCCGAATCAGAGTATAGTATTGTATCAGGTACACATACTCACTCAATATGTGCACCTGATACAATATAGCTTGTGCTGCATGGTTGTAAGCGGTTGCTTATTAACGTGATAAAATAGAAATAAGATAAACTGTGCTTGAACAGAACTGAAAAACAATTTTCTGAAACAAGAAATAAAGAGGATTTTAATAAATGCATGAATGACTTAAATAAGCCATTATATATCTATTCAAAACATTCACAGGGGAATTAAAAACAATAAAGAATTTCTATGTTGAAAATAACTAACAATTGTTTCATAATTATGCTCGATTGTGCAGAAAATAATTATTTACGCTACAACTTTAATCTTCAATGAATAAGGTGCTCTGTTTTCCAGAAAAATACAAGGGAAAATAGATTAAAAACTTCAAACGATATTTTTGGAGTCAAGTTCAATTTCAACTATAGTTGAATACGTTTAATGCGAAAACTCTTAACACGAAATGTCGGTTAAGACGAAATAATGCAACGGTCTCGACAAACTACAATGTCTTAACATAAAATGTGAAAATCGTTTTATACGAAAATATTTCCCTTATAGGAATGAACAAAAAAAAAAGGAAAACACCAGCCAGGACTGAAATGTCCTATTGTATTATCGGAAGAATTCATTGCAGTAGATGATGATAATAATGTGAGTGCAGTCTCAATTATGGCAGACAAAGACATTTTGGAGTTTATGGTTCACTCAGATATCCAGCTTTTATTGTCTTGGTAGTTTCAGGCTATTGAACGTTAAAATCAAATGCTTTGTAGGAATAATTGTAGCATCTTTTTTTCATGTTTTCTCCTGACCTGAATCCCACCCTGATGAGAAAATCTTTTAAGTATTTCTTATTCAGGAATGCTCAACGTCAGGTTCAGAAATGACACCACCAGAAGTATTAAGGTATCCGACTACGTTTTTGCAAAAGCGTGTATTTGGTAATATTTATGATATTTAGTGTCACTTAGATTAGAATACATCTATAAAATTGTTTTAAGGATATCATGACAAAAAAAATTATTTAAATACAATATTTTGGCAAAAGAAATAACTTAGAATAATCTTTTTTCCAAATGTTCTCCTTTTGTAAAAAATACTTCTATTGTATTAATATTTCACCTGTATTCAGGTCAGACCTCTGTACAGAGGCTTAACTAGAATTTTTGAAGTGCATAACTTGGAAGTTGGTTTATCCATGTTTTACGAAAACAGAAGGGAGAAATTTTAAGAAAATACGCCGATAATTATTTTAAATGGTTGTAACTCTAAAAATAATGTGAAGTTTTCAAAAATCATTGTTGAGCCTCTGTACAGAGATCTGAGCTATATACAGGCAAAATATTAATACAATAGAAGCATTTTTTTACAAAAGGAGAACATTTGGAAAAAAGGTTATTCTAAGTTAATTTTTTGCCAAAATATTGTATTTAAATAATTTTTTTGTCATAATGTCCTTATATATAAAACAATTTTATACATGTATTCTAATCTAAGTGACACTAAATATCATAAATATTATACATTTATGCGCTTTTTTAATAATTTTTTAATAAGTCGGATACCTTAAGTGATTTGTGATGACTTATTGTTGTAGTGGAATCGAGAAAAGCTTTTGGGAGTAAAGACTTAGTTTGTAAAATGGAAACAGTTTCTCTCAGTAGATCCCCAAATCTTAAACGTTTGACAGATTCCGGTTCTCCACCTATTTCAATGAGTGGTTTATGAATGGCAAATGGTGATCTTTTAGACATTTCCACGTTTTGTAAAGATATCAACAAAAATCTTATATTTGTAGCAATTTGATCAATGTTAAGATTGTTGGGTAAAACAAGGCCTTTACTCGGGCACAGCTGCATTGGATCCATAAGCGCGAACATAACTTTTTCCTAGCTTGTGTTCACCCACCACGGAATCCAACAACGGAGGGAGTGTTCCGATCATCTGGTAAAAACTAGACACAGCGCTTACCAGGAGTTTACCCAGAATATAGTGCTACAGCATCAATACGAGGTCCAACGGGTACTCACCACCCCTTACCTGCACAACTAACCCTACAGCAATGTCTCTGAAGAGACTTATCACCAGCTGATTAACATGAATGGGCTCACTTCTGCCTCCCACCTACAGCGAAGCGTGGGCCAAAGGAAACGCAAAGGTATCCCCTGGACACCATTTTCCTCCTTACGGGACGCCGCACACGGCAAACATGCGGGTTGGCAAACCAATGGTCTTAATCGAAAAAAGAAATAAAGCAACAAAATAAAAATATTTAAAGAAATCGAAGAAAAAAACTAAATTAATGCAATACAAAAAATATTTTAATGGTAAATTTTAAATTTTCTCATAAGACAAAATTAATCAGTTATTTTAACTATGTACATCTCAAATTATTTGTCTATGGTCCTGACGTGGAAAGAAGAAAAGGGAAAATTGAATGACAAGAAAGAGGGTCGAAAATAGGGAAGGATCACTACCCCGGGGTCATGACACCCGTGTTTACCAAATACAGTAAACTCCTTGGGGAAAAGAACAGATCACTAAATCACCTCGGGATTGTGACAACCGTACTCACCTGAAAAAGGTGAGCCCCCTGAAGGAGTGTGAAGATGGGAGAGAATTCTTTTCACACATGGACACAAGTTGACTTAAAAAGGAGTGCCACATTGAAGTTCATAATCACATAAGAGTATAATGATTGAATCCAAACTAAAAATCTTTCTCGATTTTCAATATACAAGAAACCACCTGTAAAAAGCGTAGCTTCCACAATATTGTTTTACTTGAGTAATGGGAATAAGAAGTTTTTTTTTTTGAGATCGTAACAGAAGGAGTATCAGTTGACCCATGTGAAGGGATTCAGGGAATTTATATTCTAATACGTGCGATACAAGTTGACTTGTGTGAAAGGACCCTTACACTTAATTTTAGTTTAAAATCTCAATAATGTACAATTATTTGGAATGAAGCTCATAAATAAATTGTCCGGATAATTCGAACTACTCCATGCTACTTCACGATGTGGATAGAGAGAGTTCCTACTTCACTCAAATTATAAATCAGAGAAGTATGCATTCCAATAACAAATATAATTCTAAAATTAATAAATAAATTTTAAATTTAATCCATTTGACTAAAATTGCAAAATTAGAATTCTGAATGTGTTTAGAGGAAATATGATTTAATATTTGATATGAAAAGCTTTCTAGAACCTTTATAATCGGAATTATCCCTTATTCAATACCTATTTTAGATGCCAATCATTATCATGCCCACTTCAAAAAGCATTCGAAAAATGATATTTACTTGACACTTTGAATTTTTTGAGAGTTTAAATTTTTGAATTAGAAGAAATTTGATTAAATAACGCATTAATGTACTGTTTGAGTCTTTTTTTTTTGTTAAAAATTTATTTATGATGATATTTTTTTTAGTTTATGCTTACTTACATCAGTTACAAGATGATATAACTTTTTAATAATTATTGGTTAATTTTACATTTTACAATAATTCTTATTTGCACCGTTATGTATTCAAATCAAAGAGTGATGTATGTGCTTCTTGTAATTCTTAATATAGCATTTTGTTGTTTTAAAAAGTAGCCAGCTTTGTGTCTTATAAGTATAATAACTTTTTTTTTATATTATTTATATTTTAAATAGTTTAGTTAAAACATTCAAAATTTCCCTTTGTAGGCAAAGATCATATACTTCACATAAACTTTATAAATCAATGAAATAATAATACAATTTTTGATTCTGGAAATACTCAAGAGATCAATTCGTAACCTATATATGACACATAATCATCTGTTTTATTTCACTCTTTTGCCTGGCATATATTTTTGATAAGCATATTTTTATAAATTGCCTTTGAACACTGCTATCTCAGCTGATGAAATCCTTCAGAATTTTATTAGGGCTTTCTAAACAGAGCTAAAAGCAAAGAAATTCTTATTAATTTTCCTCTTATATCATCGATAATAACATTTCTTTATAAAAGCTCTTTGTGTAATTAAGTTAAAGTTTACCTTTTTTATTTAATTAAATATTTCTGTGCAAAATACTTTTCGGTTACATAATAATTTTCAATATTTAGAAGTAAGTTGTAAGAAGATTACTATTTATTTTAACTGTAACATTTCCTAAAAGTAAAACTAGAACAGAAGAAAGAAAACCAGATTTTACTGTAGAGATTAAAATCAAATTAATAAGGTCATAATAATTCAAAGAAACACAAAATTTTATTTTTATTGGCATTATGTATATATATATATGAGAAGTAGTTGGAGTGTGGTAAATTTTATTTATTTATTTTTTATTTCCACTATCAAATTCTGATTAAAACAGTTCATGTAGCGACGAGGAATCGTTCAGTATTAGAACACATCTTTTTAAGTAGCATTCAGCATTTATTTACCATCACACACACTTATAAAAAATGGATAGCTCTTAGCGTAGCGACATTACAAAACAAGCAGCGACCAGCAAATTTTCTAGAGAATCTCTGCGTTTATATTATACACAGGCCGGAAGTTCCGAAGAAATTCAAATGACTTCAGTGGATGGATCTTGTGATTGGTTGAAAGATATCGTGTGAAGAGATTATACAAGGGATAAGTAAAATACGCTGAGGTTTTTACTATAAGAGATAATTTGTAATCTGAAATTTTTTTAACTGTAATTCTTACAACTTAACAAATCTAGATGAGAATGTTCTAACGAAGATTATTGGTTTGGATAACGCGTGGAAAACACGTGATTAAGATAGAATGATACTTAACTGTTGCTGCTGCAGAAGGTAAACTATCATTCTTGCGCTTACTTATGCTAGTGAAGGGAAAGGCGGCTGATCTAAGCGAATTTCAAAGATGGCAGATTGTAATGGCTCGAAGACTCGGAATGATTACCTCCAAAACAGCATGACTGGTAGAATGTTCGTGTTCTGCTCTTTTTAGTATTTTTTGCAAAATGAATAAATTGTGGTGAAACCAGAAATAGACACCTAGGTGTTGGACGCATTCTCAAAGAAAAAGGACATCGGAAATCGTTCGCTTAGTAAAATAAAATTGGAACCAGGTATTGAATCCATTCATAGTCCACACAATATGATGAAGGTCCAAGTACATACATTGATTCAGAACGCACAGCTCAGAGGACACTGTTGGATATAGGACTGCACAGCAGATGTCCCCTTCATGGGCCTCTTTTGACCAAGCGTCTTTGCCAACTACGTCAAGAGTGGGCTCAGAAAAATTGAGACTTGACCATAAATAAGTGAAAGAAAATATCCTGGTTGGATGAATCATGATTTCTCATTTATAACGTCGATATTTGTGTCCGTCTTCCATAGTCGAATAGTTGCTTCCTCCATAAGCACAGACTGATGACGGGGGTATTATGCTTGGGAGTACGTTCCCATGGGTGACTCTTTGACCCTTAGTTCTGGTAGAAGAGACCGTGAAAGTTGTAGACTATCTACTCATAGTTGAGGATCAGTTGCACCCTTATATGACGTATGTAATCCCAAAAAGAAGTAGAATCTTCCAGCAGGACAGCGTCCGATGTCAAAAAACTAAAATTACGTTAGAAGGGTTCAAAGAGCTAAAAGATTTCCGATTATTATTTTGGCCACCTATCTTGACGAATTTTAACCCTTTGACGGTTAGGGAACTGAGCAGTTTTCGTTTACTTAATACGCGCAGTATTACGAGTAAGCAGTAGTCGAAAGTGGCAACTGTTTTCCCCCGCCGTTCTTCCGAAAATGTCACCCTATACCGGCGATGCCGTAGATAGCTCGCCTCATGCGTTTTAAAGGTTTCTTAAAGTATTTGTAGTACACAAATAACAGTTTTTACGTACTTTAAAATAATTAATAAATGATAATTATTAAATAGTAAATTATAAATGATAATAAATATATAAATAATAATAGTTAATTATAAATATAAGAGAAATATCAAATTGAAAGGACTAAATAAAAACAGCTAATGTAAAACTTTATGAAGAATTTAAATACAGTAATTACCTAAAAATCTTTCTGTGTGTGATATACTTTAAAACATGGAATTGCATATAACGGGGCATTACAGTCTTTGCAATAAGTACGTGTTTCACGGCGAATTCTTTTTCCATTGGCATCATTTTTGCTGCAACATACCACACAGCGTCTAATACGTTACGTTAGAAGGGTTCAAAGAGCTAAAAGATAAATTCCGATTATTATTTTGGCCACCTATCTTGACGGATCTTAATCTGATATGGCACATTTGGGTTTCCTTAGAAAGACAGCTCAGAGATCAAACATCTCCTGACCCAAATATCTCGATTTTACGTGACCACTGCTTAGACAATTGATACAACCTGTCTCCAGTCATCTACCAATAACTAGTGGTATTCATGACAAGGCTATTTGCAGCTGTTTTTCTGGCATAAAGTGGTGCAACGTGTAATTGGGTAAGCATTGGCTTTTCGGTGTATTTTTTTCAAATACAGATACTTGTAAGACATTTCGTTATAAAATCATCTGTTTTACTCATTAAGCAACCTTTTTGGAATTGACTTATAAAAATATTGCAAAATAGCAATTAATAATTAAAAAATTGGCTGATGTAATATGTATAAACACACCGATAGAATATAAGTAGTTCTAAAATGTAAGATCTGTACAACCTGATAGGGAATTTATTTATGTTGCATTAAAAAGTCAAGTATCACAAATTGCTTTAAAAGCCGTTTAAAAAAGTTGCGTGAAGAAAACCTAGCATAAAAACTGGTTTGACCAACCAAAATTTGACATTAAATTGTAAAATCTAGTAATAAATAAAAGGCTGAAGAATTATAATGAATTAATTTACCTGACCCACATCATTCAAAGTACCGTATTTGATTTTCTTTATTCAAATTTTCAGTTCTCAAAAGGTTACACACATAAATTGAATTAGGTACATGCAAAATCATTTTAATGTTAAATATAATCTCATGTCTATTTTTGAATATTTCCGTCAGATCACTAAAAGTTGAATTCAATCGCGCATAAAATTTCAATCAAAGATCGAAAAAAAAAATTTTTTCCTTAACCAGGATATGTGTGTTCTATGATTGAATATTCTATATTCTTTTATGGAATATTCACAATTCAGATTAATGAAACGTAATCTGAAAAGTTTTTTGTTCTGACTAGCTCCATATGCTCTATTTAAACTTTAAAGACTATGTATGTTTTTTCTAAGGAAATTATTCAGAGTTTCATGAAATTAAATTATTTGAATTATTTGCTTCTTTAAAATTTAGAACCTGTGCGGAGAAGTAATTCATAAAACTAAAACATTTCATGTTTTACGTATGCACTTATAAATACTTTCAAAACCATAATAAAAGTTATATCCTTAATATTCCCGTTCCTTAATAATTTTAATGCAATGTGTAGTTTATAATCATATCTCGTATTCAACACAATATGACAAACACCGCATTCTTTTAACCCTTTCATGGGCCATTTATTTCTCTTTTGAATTTCTCGTAGTTTTTTTTATACTTTATTAACAATTAAACAATACGCGCAGAGCATTTATGGAAATATATTTTATTTTGCCGAATTTTTTATTTACATTTAAATTTTAGGGGTGGAAAGAATACTTCCTAAGGAACCATTCATCATCATAAAGAAAATTAAATTTAATGTTGATTATTTGCTGTGAAAACATGAGAAGCTTGTTGCAATGTGCAAGGGGGCATAACATTCTGCACACATGTAACGAGTCCTTTTATTCTTGTTCCCTTCTGCTACTATTGTCTATAGTACTATTGTCTATAGTTTAAAATCATCTTTGGCATATTGTATCTCACACTGGCTAAGTGCACATCATCCGAAACTGCATAATTCTTTGCTGGGAAGCTAGCAGGACATCCTTTCCTTTTTCTTGAGGAATATCCGTTTATTAGCTGAAGAGCTCATGCTTCTTGGAATGTTAGCTAGTCTAAACTTCTGTTTCTTTTGTTCACTTACTACAGAATGAAAATGTTTTCGATGGTGAGGCCAATAAGAAAATGAAAGATACGATGCCACCATTTTACAGATCTTATGTGGTACCTTTCTTTTCGTTAATCGAAACGATTAATCACCTTCCATGGCATCGTTATATATAGCGACAGCTTTTGGGCAAGGAACTTCTTTAGTACCATCTTTTTTTGTCCGATTTACAGATGACATAATCGCTGGATTATGTGCAGTACCACAAAACTGAAGCGGGAAATAGTCTTCCCATCGTAATAATAGCAAGGCCAATATATATTGCAATCAGTTTCTCGCTTCTCACAGCTGTATTTTTTAAGCTCATTTAGATGGGAAGTAATCTTCCCAAGAAAGAGTTAATTTAAATTATATACAATTAAAAAAAATAATACAGATAACAGAAACTACCGTATTTTGTCAATATGAAATAAAGGAAATATTGAACATAATGTTTTTACGAAAAAAATGAAGATTAGCATACATGTATTTTCAACATTTCTTTAGAAACGTATATGTATCAGGAATATAAATGACAGGAAGGAAATTAATTATATGACTTTAAGTGTCATTTAATGAAAATGATTTTTTTTCTTGATTGTGAGTTATATTAGCATCTTACTATAAAGCAACATGAGGACTAATGACGATGAGTCCCAATTTTTTTAACCTCAGTTAAGTGACGAAGGCGACACTTGAGCTGGAACTATCCTCTCCTAACTCCAGCAACAATGGAAGAACATTGAATTTAGATAGATTTATTATGCACATGGACCCCTTTTTAGTGGCTCCAGGACTTACAATCCCATGAAACTATGGCAGTGCTTCTCAAACTGTGGGGCGCGCCCCCCTTGGGGGGTATGATAACTCTACGAGGGGGGCGCGAGCATATTGAAAAGTCGAAAACAAAAGATTATTTAAAAAATTATTAATTTACTGAAAGTAAGCAAGCAAAATACTTTCTGATATAATAAAATATAAAATACCCGTTTACACTGGTATAATATGCTTATAAATGTATCAGTTCTGTGCAATGTATTTTATTATTAATTTAACAATACTAAGTTAAGAATAAGTTTCATAATTATCATTGACCACATGGGCTTGTATTATCACTTATATTTACAATTTGTACGGTTTTTAATTATTTCCTTATAACTGCCGATTAAAAGTTACGCGATTCTCTCCTCAATGTCACTGTTTTCCACGTAGACGAGCGTAATTTGGTGTTTTTTTAAGGGGGAGGAAAAAAGGAGTAAATAAGCTAATCCTTCGCAAACACTGTCAAGGTCCTCTTATTTCATTCTAATGCCTTCGGAATAATTTTACGGAGAGCACTGCACAAAAAAGATCTTTCGGATAAACGTATATATACGTCCAGAAAACTGCTTTGGATGAGCAAGACGTTTATGTATGTCAGTGGCACATAAAAGGTTAAAGTCATATTGTAGCTTTAATGTCAAAGTTTAGTATTATTGAACTCAATACATTGTTACTGTATGGAGGGGGGCGCGATGAAAATGATGATGGAATAAGGGGTGGCATATATTGAAAGTTTGAGAAGCACTGGTGTAAATAGAAAAGGCAAGATATGCATGAACTTAAAAAGGGAATAAATAGAAAAAAGTTATTACACATACAAAAAACAAGTAAATTTTTATTGCACCGTATACGTATATGTGTGTACTACTAATAATGATTTATTATATTTAAATATGTTGTGTGCTATTTTTTTAAATATTTTCTTTTAGGTTTTTTTTTTTTTTTTTT
>BMAV01018934.1:27630-38191 GCA_019973955.1 Trichonephila inaurata madagascariensis
CATTTTCGACAGAGGGTCTGTAACCGGGGATCGCTATTGTGAGGAGGTACTTCTTCCCCATCTGCATCTTTTCCGAGGTGCCATTGGCCCAGACTTCATCTTTATGGATGACAATGCACTGCCACATCGCACTCTTGCTGTTGAGGAGCTGCTGGAAAGTGAAGATATCACTCGAATGGATTGGCCAGCGTGCTCCCCAGATTTAAATCCCATCGAACATGTGTGGGATGTTTTGGCGAGACGTATTGCCACACGCTCACATCATCCGGAGTACAACCAACAACTCAAACAGATGTTGATTGAGGAATGGGCACTCCTACCTCAAGAAATGTTGCACCAGCTGGTTCTGAGTATGCGGAGACGGTGCAAAGAAACCATTGTAGTAAGGGGAGGGCATATACCATATTAAGGAACATCTGCTTGTTGTTCTTCCTGTTGGATAGACAATCATGATTCACGATACTATGCGTTCAATAAAGCTTGTTTTTGTTTGATTCCATACCGTATGCGTTGTATTCCTTTTTCAGCACCGATGCTTCGTCATCCTTTACGTACATAATACTCTCCCTCATTTCAGAATTTCATGTGTCTCAGATGATTTTTCGTGAAGTTATGGCAATAAACCCACCTGTTGCTTAAGTTTTGCACACCAGTGTATATACATACAAATATATATGTATAGCACACATTTTTCAAAATAATATATATTTATGTGTGTTATATTATTTCTATTTCGTTTTCCTCTAAGCTTAAAAATCTTAATTGATTCAGTCAATTAGAGATAAATTAACGTTTCAACAAATGTGGCATTCTCTTTCAAAATGAAAACAAATTATCGCTGGATATTTAAAATATGAATGGCAATTCTACTGAGAGAGAAATGTATTAAATATTCATGGACGTGCCTAAAAGCAATTTTTCGCGAAGAAAATAAAACCGTCTTAAAACTAAGATTAAGAAGATGATATTTTTAAAGCATGTATAGTTAGAAATATTTCACAAGAGAAACATTTAAGAAAATACTTGATGCATTTTAATAGGATGTTTACTGAAAATATATCTTTGCATATGAATGTAAATTTTATGTCGCGTGGTTGATTAAGTAAGGAAAGTCTTTAAAAATAGATGGATCCTATAAGCAGCTTAGAAGAGCAAAATAAGAAAGTTAATTTATGGTATTGCTGCAGATATTAGTGTTAATAATATTTCATTTTAAGAATCAAAGCCTTAGAGTATATTTATAGAAAATATTACCCAGAAATATAATTTATTGTTAATAGTTCAACTAATTTTTGGAAATGCGAACATTTATGTAAGATATGTCTAGAAATTTCACATAAATTTTCTTAAGTGAAACACTGAATACGTTTTATTTAAAAGTAAAAAAACTTATTTTTCATTTCTTGGTAAATTTTCATATTAATTTTTTTTTTTTTTTTTTTTTTTGTGTGTTTATTAGTTTTTTATTGCAAATGAACATGTATAAATCTTGAAAGAAATAGTGAAACCGTTAGTTAACTTTTTGCTATCTTGAATTTCGCGAACATATTCTTATGTGGTTGATCGTCTATTAGATGTAGCGAGGTTGTAACAGGCCTTCTCGGGAGGTTCTCTCTTAAAATTAACTTGGGGGTAGTATTTGAAGGATGATTAAAACTGAGTACCTTCCGATCCGAAAACGAGTATTTTAGCCTTCATGCCTAAGCGATCGTCATAGCATGGAGACTATTACTGGTTTATGTGGATATGACCTCCATACTACTCCCCTGCCAGTGATTCGGCGAATAGGCGAACGAACGATACCATATTCGTGGCGAGCGTGTGAGCAGTTGCGTCATTTTGAGTGCGATGGCTTTGAGAGTTGTATCATCGTGTGTGATGGCTTGTGGGTTACGTCATCGTGTGTGACGGCTTGTGGGTTGCTTCATCGTGTGTGATGGCTTTGCTGGTTGTGTCATGTGTCTTACAGCTAGGTTGTATTTGTGGTGCATAGATGGCACCATGACTGCTGCGATTCTCTTTGCACGGCCAGGGTCACCAGTGAAGGAATATTAGAATTAGGTACTTTCCGATCCGAAAACGAGTATCTTAGCCACCATGCCAAAACGATCGTTCCAGCATGGATGCTATTACTGGTTTATATAGATATCACCGCCACATATTCTTTAAAGTTATACTTTGGGTTACAGTAGAATTGGAATATGCTGATGAGTTCAAATGTATAAAAGTGAGTCAGTGAGTGTGAGAGAGGTAGGTTGGGAAGTTAGCTGTTAGAAATGTGGAGAGACTTATTCTTCCAGTTTGAGAGATTTCTTGAACCATGTAACTATTAAGTAATTCTAGGTCTAGGCTCAGGCCTTTATTTTCTGTGAGAGTTAAATTCATCTTGGAAAGTTCTCGAATAAGTCTTATTGAACTTTGGAATCTTGATATCCTTTAAAACAGTGGGAGCTTCTGTCGTTTGAGGAGCTGTAGTTCGGAGTGTGTTTACCTAATTATATCAGATACGTGAGTTTTGATTACTTAAGTACCAGTGTATCTTCCTTGTAACACTTTGTGAGTAGGGGTAGTATTATAAATAAATCATTTTAAATTTGCTATACAGGTTTATGATTATACTTCCTAGTGTTTTGTGTCGTGTCAACTGTTCCTGTTATAAGTTCGGGTTCAAGTCACAAATTCTTGAGTGCAGAATCGGGACTTTAAAGAGGATTAATACAAGGTCCATGGAGTTATTGTAAAACAAACAGGCGTTTTCGGAACACACTGAAATTATTTTTTGTAACTCTCTGCAATGCAAGAAAGGCAACAAATTTCTTTTTAACTGGAAGAAATTAACACACACGAATAAATTCACAATCTAAACAATTAAAAGTTCACACATAAACATAGAACGTAGCAATAGAAAGCTTTATTCACTATGTTGTCTGAGTGAGTGAGTGTTTAGTAACATCGCACTATAGTAGCAAGAGACGTGAGGCAAATAACAACCACAATCACTGTCAAATTCCAACATTCAGTTTTGATCAACTTTAACAACCCTTTTAAAAAGTTTTGCTGCCATTTTAATACTTCTAGTGGTATCTTCTCAAATAATCTCCCTCTAGGCTTTTACTACTTCTAAATAAGATTTAATTTTTGAACTATACAGTGGTTAAGTTGATTTATATCATATGAACATGTTAAACCATAGAATCGAAATAAAATACCCAAACAATATTAATAAAATCTCCAAATTTATCTCTTCAATGTAGAAAGTATATATATCATCGCTTCCGAGTTCGTTATAAGCTGACGAGTTCGAGTCCAGTACCACTAAAGACCCGCCGTGTAGGGCAGCGATGCACGTTAAATCTGTCGAGAGCTGAAACGTCCTCCCGGTGGTGTGGTGTGGTAGTTAGGAGAGGGGTGCCAGCTCAGGTGTCGTCCACGTCACTTGACCATGGTTCAAAATTACGTGGTCCGTCGCGGAAAGCCCTCGTGTAGCTGAACAGTGCGACGTTAATATGCAATCAATTAATCAATCATCATAAGCTGAATGCACTATCCTTGGTAATCGAATGGTCAAGATTACAAACTTGTTGACGGAGTTGTTTTTGAGTCGTCGTCGGCAAGTTCTGGTTCTATTGACTTGTTGGTGCGGTGTAGTAGTTAGGGGAGGGGGAGGGGTGTCAGCTCAGATGTCGTCCCCGTCACTTCTCCATGGTTCAAAATTATGAGGGTCGTCGCCAAAAGTCCTTGAGTAGCTGAACAATGCGACGTTAATATTCATTCACTTACTCACTCACTGGATCTATTAAACACCCGTCATGTACACAGGAGCTCAAAGTCTTCAGTTTGGGGTGGCGCGGAAGTTAGGAGAGGGAGATGCCGGCTCAGATGTCACCTTAGTCATTTGACTGTGATTCAAAATTGCTGAGTGTATCACTAATAGTCCTTGTGTTATTTCTAAGTACAAAGCTAATGATCAATAAATAAAAAAAGTGAGGAATAATTGTTTGTGTGGTAATAATGTTGTTCGTAGTAAGTTGGAAGCGTGTATGTTTATCAAACTGTAAAATAAATACCCTGTATTGGTTAAAAAATAACATGGCGAGCCTAAATTAAAATAATGTATTTTATAAATATGCGACATATTTTTTATTATGTTACATTTAATATGTATAGCAATAAAACAGTTGAGGAGTTACAGAATTTCGGTGGTAAAAATTAAAAACTGAGTAAATCGCATTTTTATTTTTAAAATTCATTGAAACATAAATGAAAAACGATGGATAAGGTTAATGTCTTATTTTGACGTTTTTATGTTGAAGATAAATATTTGATATAAGGCGACACATGTGTGGGTCGGGAAAATAATCTTAAATAGTTTTCTGAATTTCTGGACAAACAAGAAAAATAAAAAAAGAGAAGAAAATATTCTCTGATGACATAACGATAGCACTCCAAAATAGCTCGCGTGGGAGCTAATAACAGGAAAACGAAGAATTGTGTCCAGTGGGTTGGCGTTAACTTAAAAAGAGTGATGAAAAAACATTTCGCAGTACAGTTACAAATGGTTAAATGTGTTTTTAGTAAGAATATAGAGAATGTATTTTAATCTACTATACTTTTGGTTGAAAACAACAGACTTATATATAAATAGTTTTATCGAAATAACATTTTTATCATCCTTTTTATAGTTCATTTCTTGATTTTTATTTAGAATTTTGACTGCTGTAAATGTTTTGTTTTCATTGGAAATTGGAAAAAGTTCCTTTTATAGATTCTTGTTGATCTAGTTAGTTGTTTTTCAGTTTTTACTTTTTGTTCACTCTCTCCCTCTATATATAAATGTCTTGTTTAAATTTTCTATTGTGTTAATATACTTTTTATTCATCCATTCAAGTTCAAAGACATTTTTTTAAACTTGTAGTGGATGACACTTGATGTTAATATAGTTTTTCAAATATTAATTCATTTATTAAATTAAAAGAATAAATAGTAACAAACAAAAATTATAGCCAACAGCATATATAGAAAGGAAAATCTTTCGTTGTATCTCTGTAGCTCAATGGATAGCGCGTTGGACTTCTAATTCAAACGTCATGAGTTCGATTTCACCTGGGATGGCCTAGTTCCTGAGAATATGATTACTTTTTTACTGTTCCATTTTATTAAAATAATTAAATTGAGCTCATGAATAAATAATAACAAAAAAAAAACAAAAAAATATTCCAACACCCTATGCAGAAAGGAAAAAGGAAAATTGTGGAAGGAAAACCGCTTTCTATTTTCTCACTTAATATTGTGATTCTGTCATATGTATATACATATTTATATTAATTGTGACTATTTAATAAAAATTAACTAACATAAAAATTTTCTTTGTTGACCTAAGTAGGAATTGGCTTAATTTTTTTTTATATTACTTGTTAATGATATACTCGACTTACGTTACTCTAACTTTTTCGAACCCGAAGTTACGTGATTTTCAAATCTCATCGATTCGTATTTTGTTTGAGCGCTACACTACTCCATTACTCATTTCTCGCTTTCTGTTTAGCTAATATACATGTTCGAACGTATCACGAGAAACCAACGCTTAGCTTAATAATTTATTTTGTATTATTTATATCTTATCTACGGAGTGTGTGCTGTATATTGTATGTTATAATTATTATATCGTGTTTGTAATATGAATTACATCTACTCAAATTTTCTACGACTATGTTTCTAAGCGAAGTAGAACTCATTCTTCTGATCCAAACACATGCGATTTAAGTTGTTGATCTTGACAGGCAAATAAATTTAGAAGTGGTTAGTGATGACGTTCTAGAATTGTCTTACCACAATCAGGCGCTGACAATGGAAAACAATAGAGATGGAGCTCATAGAAATACATGGGCAAGGGCAAAATATTGAAGAAGAATCTTTAGACCAGGGGTACTCAAACTTTTTTTCCGCGAGGCCGCATACATATAGCAAATATTTCACGTAGGCCGATACGTGAAAATTAATGGAAAAAACAGTATAAGACCTAGGCAATATTGGATACATAAAACGTGGAAAAATGATCAAATTATAAAAACTTATTTTTAAATTTTAATACTATATTAATCTCTATCAAACACACGATTAATTTTTTTTTTTTTTTTTGGTTTTATGCATTTTTTACTGAGTTATGGAGTGGTTTGGTTCCCTTTCATCCCTGTGACCAAGATCCTAGTTTACATTCTACCGTCATACAAACAAAACTGCCATGCCATTTGATAAAAAAAAATTGTTTTCTTTTAACAAAGTCTTATTTTTATTTCAAATATTAATTTATCAAACACAGAATGGCAGCAAAAAGGAATTTGGACTGAATTCCAGATTGAAATCAGTATTATTTGTTAAAAATTTTAAAAAATTTCAGTTTTATCCATAAAATAATCAACATTCCAGTTCCTTTCGCTACTTCACTGCTATTTGTTATTAATAACCGCGCGTTACAGTTACAAATAAAAAAAATCTTGTAGTTCCTACCCATACGACATCGACAACAGAATTGATGGATCTGATTGCTTGCTTGATTGAATTTCCCTCTACATTTTTAACACATTGATCTTAAATAATTGATTTTTTTTAGTGCAATGGGCCATGAGTGGGCCACTCAGAATAACCCGCTGGGTCGCATGCGGCCCGCAGGTTGAGTATCGCTGCTCTAGACCCAGTTAAAAAAACCGAATGACGGTTGGGATTATAATAAGGCAAAGTTTAATTAAAAAAGGGTTACAAATTTTAGAAAATAGATCCAATTAGAAGAGCATTTTTTCAACAAAACAAAGAAGAAAAAAATTATTAGCATGCTACGAGCAAATTTTGCTGGAGAAAAAAAAATATCTGATCCGGCAGACTGCTTTGCATTAAATTTTATATGAAACCTTCTCAATCGAAAAACTTTAATTTGTGCTATGTTAGATTTTTTTAAACATTTTATTTCTAAATTATTTTCTTTCGTATCCTGCTCCTACTAAAAATGATTTACATACAACTATATACGAGAGAGAGAGAGAGAGAGAGAGAGAAATTATACCCCAACATATACGCTATTATCACTCAGTTCCATCTCAATTGTGTAAGTTCGAGGTGTTAATATACAGCTAACTCTCTCTAAATTTTGGAAACTATTCCTTTCCTGGATCAATGTTTATAATGTAGTGTCAGTAAGCTGTGATTGAAGATTTAAATATTAAATTGATTTCATTGAAACAAGTAATGTAAAAAAATTTTTTTGTACATCAATTCCTACTTAGGCCAATAAAGAAAAATTTTATTTTGGTTATTTTTGATCAAATATTTACAATTAATATCAATATGTATATACATATAACAGAATCACACTATTAAGTGGCAAAATAGAAAGCGATTTTCCTTTCTATATATGGTGCTGGACTATTATTTTTGTTACTATTTATTCATTTTCTATCTTTCTTCGTTATTGACATAACGCTCTTCGCTGGAGCGCTTTAGATTGCATACTCTTCCACCATTCGTGTTGGTGTGGTGTGGTAGTTAGGAGAGGGAGGTGCCAGCTCAGGTATCGGCTTCTTCACTTGACTATAGTTCAAAATGACGAGGTCCGTCGCCAAAAGATCTTGAGTAGCTGAACAGTGTGAGTTTATATTCATTCATTCCGTCATTTGTGATAAAATCTCTTGAATCATCCACTACAAGTTTTGGAAACGTATTTGAACTTGAGTGGATGAATAAAAAGTATTTTATTAATAATTGCAAATTTGAACAAGATATATAAATAGGGAGAGTTTGAATGAATATAGGAATAGTAGGAAATAATTGTAATTTTTCAATGTAAGGAAACAAAGAAAAATGCTAACGACACGCGGTGTCCCCAGGTGGTCACTCTCCCAAGTACTGACCACACCCGATGAAGCTTAACTTTGGTGATTGGACGAGGACCGGTGTTTTCAGCATGGCCGTTGGCAGTAACAACTGGACCACTTCGGAAGAAAATCATAATCAGAATATTAATGAAATTTAATTGTATTGAATTAATATTGGAAAAACTGTATCAACATCAAGGGTCATCCATTACAAGTTTAAAAAATGTATTTGAACTTGAGTGTATGAATAAAAAGTATTTTATTAACAATTGAAAATTTGAACAAGATATATAAATAAATATATATAGGGAAAGTGGGAACTAATAGTAGGAATTGAAAACTATTGGGAGAATTATAACGAGTAAGAGTATTTGTATTTTTAAATTTATTTGAAAAAATTCTCTCTCTGTTTTTAAAATTTTGATTTAAAAAACCGTCATTGATGCCATTATTTAGGAATTTTTTATGGAATAATTATCGATGGAAATATGCCCGTTATAGAGTAGAATTTCTTGCTATTGTATGTAATCATTTTTTCTGTTTACTTAAATACTTTTTCGAAATTAGTCAAGAAATTCGTTAATCGCTTCTGTTAATGTCTGATAATCAATTATATATGCCTTTGATATTTTCTCATAAACGATCCTGAATATTTACAATTTCCTATAACAATAATTCTTTTCAAATATTAATCAAGCGCAGTTAAAAAGTATCTTTCTAAGGCGTCGGATTACTTATCAGTTATGAAAACGGAAGACATAAACCAAATATAATAACATCTGGTTATAAAACAATTAAATTTCGTTTTATTTTTCACACATAAGAGACCTTTATTGAACGCCTACAAGAAAAATTGTTGCATAGAAAAAACCCACAAACAAAATAGTATTTAAAATTTAAATATCACATTTCAAGTAAAAAACTTATTTTAATTCCAATTGAGTAGTTAAATTAAGGTTACCCATTAATGCTTTTCATTTTCAATTGCAATCCGCTTAAGGCTTTTCCGTTATTTTTTAATTATTATTGTAATCGATTCCTTGGTGTATAATTATGTTTATTACTGTAATTATTTTTTGTCATGGATTATTTTGTGTGCTAATTTTGTAAACCTCTCCTCGTTTCTCACAAAACGCATTATTTTTGACATTTGGCTTGAAAAGTTATATTTTATATGTATTTGTTCAAGCTGAAAATTTTAAATAATTTAATGGATTTAGAAAGAGTATGGGTTGCATATTTTTTTCTATCTTGGCACAAAATTATAGGCTTTTTCTAACTATTATTTATGATTGAGTAGTTGTGGTGTTGATGTGTAGGATGGATTGGATACTAAAAAANAGTAGAGAATTGACCTATATATATATATATATATATATATATATATATATATATATATATATATATATATTATATATATGGTCATTTAAATACTTGAAGAGAAAATATCAAAAATCTTTAACACACACACACAATAAACTATACAGATTTTAAAATTACAAAAGACGAAATAATGATTATTTTATTGTACAGATGAAATGAAATTTTTTCACTTGTCTATTTCAAGATAGCACTTAGAAGCTGTATGAGGCTTATTGGTGACGCGGGCAATAGAGGATGACATCCACTCCCTGAACCTTATCAAGCCAACATGAGGATTTGGAACCTCCACAATCTTAAAACTTCTCTACACGGTGGGTTTTTATCAATGGCGTAGCGAGCTCTGAGGGGGCCCAGTATTAAAATTCCTTCGGGGACCTTTTTTAGATATGTCGTCCCCGTTAGTGTGACTGTAGTTACACTTGTTGGGGCCCCGTATCATTGATACGGCGGTATCTACGCCCCTGATCCTTAGTAGCCTCAAGTCACGAACCGGCGACTTGATAAAAACTACGTCGCTAACGAGCTGGTGACCACTGTGTTATCGAGTCTCATATTTGTGATGCGATTTTCTCTGTATTAGACTAAATTCGCTATTTCGTGCTTTGTATTATTGAAGGATTTCGTTAAAAAAGTATCAAAACTTATTTGAAGTGATAATACACTGCTGGCCACCTTAAATGCAACACCTTGAAGGAAGTATGCAAATAACATGAAATTTACAACATGCATTAGCGGAGGTGAGATATGTAAATGATTAGAGTTTCAGCGCAGACACACATAACGCGCGCCTGTGGCGCCACCTCAAAGTGCTATTTAAGGCTTGGAGATTTCGACGATTTCGAGTTCGGCAATTGTGTTTTTCTTGTGGTTTTTTTTCAGAAAACGATCAGTTATGTCTCGTAGAAAACAGCGATTAGCTTTTTATTAAGTATCCGAGTTCGACAGAGGAAGGATAGTGGCCTACCGAGATTGTGGATTATCTTTCAGGGAAATCGGTAGTCGTGTTGGACGAAACCAAACAATTGTAATGCGGATATGTGACCGTTGGATGCAGGAGGGTACGACGGACTAACGTGGTCGATCACATCCACCTCAGTGCACCACTTCACGTGAGGACAGGCAAATTGTGCGCATGACAGTGACGGATCGTTCAGTCACATCACTAACCATAGCAAAGCACATTGAGTCTGCATCGCATCATTCAGTGTCTGTGGGTACCATTCGACACCGTTTACAGCAGAATGGTCTGTCCGTAAGACGTCCATTGCTTGGTCTACCCTTGACGCAAAACCACAGATGTCTCCGCCGCCAAT
>BMAV01018934.1:38347-48756 GCA_019973955.1 Trichonephila inaurata madagascariensis
CCACACTGGTCCTGCCCCGGGTATTATGGTATGGGGCGGTATTCGATATCACTCTCGCACTGCTCTAGTACACATTGCCGGTACTTTAAACAGCCAGCGCTACATCTCCGAGGTGTTGGAGCCAGTTGTCCTTCCTTACCTTCAGGGCTTGGCCACAGCCATATTTCAACATAATAATGTGTGATCATACGAGGCATGAATTATCCAAAGGTTCTTCGTCAATCACTAAATTGAATTGCTACCCTAGCCGGCTCGCTCTCCGGATCTTTCACCGATAGAAAACATGTGGTCCATGGTTGCTTAACGATTGGCCCAGTTACACCCCCAGCTGCCACACCAGATCAGCTTTGGCAACGTGTGGAAGCTGCTTGGTCTGCTGTACCCCAAAAACACATCCAAAGTCTCTTTGAATCAATGCCGAGGCGTGTGGCAGCGGTGATCTGCAACAATGGCGGCTATTCTGGCTACTGATTCTGGCAGGAACTACACTTCATAGAAGTCTATAAATTTAATCATTTGATACTTGGTCATCATGTTATCTACACAATAAATTTTTTTGTGCTATCTCTTATTTTTCTTGGTGTTGCATTTTTGGTGGCCAGCAGTGTAGTTTATATAAATAATTTTTTTCATGAACTAAGGTTCCCTTCTGAAGTAATTAATTTTTATATAGCAAAATAACCAATTGTGAAAATAAGTCATTATTACGAATCAATGAAAAAATTTTTTTTAAGTAAATCTTATTCAAACCCTCAATGATTAGCAAATATGTACATTAAATTCTCGAATGAAAATTAGATTGCTCTTCCTACTTGTCAGCAATGAGGATATTAAAGTTTATATGGATAAATATTTTATATTTTTTTATCACAGCAACTGTAACATAAAAAAATATATTCGTTCACTATGTAATATAATATATTCTCATCTTTCAGAAAAAGGTCCGAAACTGAATCGCATAAAAAGGCGATTGGTATAGAATTAATATCAAAACCAACCCAATTCTTGGAATAGGAAGTAATATCATATGGATATGTTCTACATAGATGAATCTAATATGAATGTAGGCAAAAGCCTCTTACAGAGAAGAACAATAATATGTAATCTTATATTAGCTATTTTTGTGACACTTATTTCATATAACTGTAATCTTGCAGTATCGATAGGAAATGCCAAATGTTCATTTCGAATAATTTGTAATGACAGTAGAAACATTGTCCAGGTCAGATAGCAGAAAATTGTCATAGGCTTAGCTTGAAATGGTGGAAATAAATATTCTAAATGGTACTCCGCGATTACTTAGATCTAGACCCTTTTACGATCAATTGGGTATTCTAGATAAGTACATCCTCGTTTATGTAAACGATTTACAGTGTGACACAGGCAACACAGACACTGGAAAATGTCTACAATTCTGAAAAACAACAAGGGTTCAAAATATCGATATATTTACATGTATTGTTTACTTAATACCATGTAACTTAGAGGATTTCTTTAACCTATTTTCAAAATTTTTCTCTTTTTTTCTCTATCATATAAATATTTATTGTGAAATAGATTTTTACGAAGTAGACAAGAAGGTAAAAATGTGTTCACTTCTGATTATTTTATTCCTTGAAAACTTTTTTTAAGAATTTACTTTTGTATAAAATACATAAATTCATAGCCATTAAATAGATTAAATAAATCATGCTTCCATTTAAACCTATTGAAATGTTCAGTTGGAAATGGTGTTTTTTAAAACTAGTAGTAGATATCTGTATAATTAGAGAATAATAAAGCAAGTCTATTAATTATTTGGTACTGTAAAATATATTTAGTTCTATTTAAACTTCTTTTCTTTATTTTGAACCATTTTCTAATCGATTATTTAAATTATATAGTATTTATCGATATTGTTTAGTTTGAAAAAATTATCTTCCATATTAGCATCGTCTGATTATTTAATTTATTTACTGAAATATAATCGTTTACTGTAAAATCTACGTTGCTTAAGTTAGCACATCTTTTATAATTATTCTGAATGTATTTTCAGTTGGAGAAAAGAATTGTAATGTATAATCGATGCGCGTTAAATTTATTGCGTAATTAATATTTGTATATATTTTCGAGATATATTCCTTGTATATATTCTTTGTATATATTCCTTGTATATATTTTCATTCATCGGAGATCTTTTTGATCATTTGAGAGATTGGAAGATTAAAAGGCATCCACGGAAGATACTATTAATCACAACCAATTTTATGTTTCAATTTTGAGTAGAAATTTTCTTCTAACAATTTCTAACATCCAATTGATTTTCAAATATATATAAAATAGTAATATAAATATAGATGCCATTTGGAGTATTATAAAGTTTTAGATAAATAAGTACGTTTGTTGCGAACAATATATAATAAATGTCAATGTAAGACAATGGGTGCCATTTTTGTTTCCATTGAAAATTTCTACTTTGCTAAAAATCCACATAAATTTTATAAAACACCAGATTCAATTCAGATAGTTCAATTCATTTAGATTCATTTGCAATGAAATTCCTTAAAAAACAACGTAAAATAAACATTTTTGTTTAAATTAATAATTGAAATAAATTTAAACGAGCTCGATTGATGCGAATTTTGAATTATTTCTTTTAAACCATATTGATTCATTCAACATAAAAAAAAATGTAACTAGAAAATATTGAAAATTTGATGTAGTTATAATATTGCAACAAACTTAAAAAATATAGAGATTATCAACTCATATTAATCTAACAAAGGAAAACAACTTGAGATAATGGATATTTTAGATTATGAGATGGAACGTGAAAGTTGTTGTTATATTATTTTTAATTTTTACAGAATTAAATTTTTCTTCTTTTGAAAACACGTATTTATATTTATTAATATAAGCTCTTGTTGAGAGAAGTTTATATACTTTCTGCTAGTATTTAAAAATTCAAGTAAGACGCTTTACACTCGTAAATAAAAATAACAACTTTCAAATAAAAAAAATTGCTAATTTTTTAAAATTTGATTCATATTAAAAATACTAGCCACCCACTTTTTGCTGGTTATTTCATAATGTTGTATGACTATATACTGTTTTAAATTGTTGATATCTATAGATTCTAGCATTCAGATTTCCATTGAATTCTAGTGACCGTGGTAGCCTAGTGGTCAATGTATCGGATCGAGGCTGGCTTGTCATGTGTGAGTTCGAGCCCAGTACCACTAAAGACCCGCCCTATAAGGGCGCGATGCCCGTTAAATCTGTCGAGAGCTCAATAGTTCTCCCGTTGGCGGAGTGTGGTAGTTAGGAGAGGGGGTTCCCACTCAGGTATCGTCCTCGTCATTTGGCCATAGTTCAAAATGACGAGGTCCGTCACCAAAAGCCCTCGTGTAGCTGAACAGTGTGTCGTTAATATTCACTCACTCTATTTAACTCTAAAATATTCTTAATTCCTTGCATCCGAATTTAAAAAGCACAGGAATTTCTAAAACAGAAGGATATTTATTTTTTACGCCTCCGTAATATCCCCCACCTTAGGAGTCGATTGCCGCAAAACCTGTTCTTAGTGGATCACTACTCATCTTAGGATGCCTGCCTGCCAGAATTCGAATACGCAGGATTAATAGTTCAAAAAGGGGAACCATTTATCTACTACGTACCAACAACTTCTTCCCTTTGGTTTTTAGGAGTCGAATTCCATTCGGACCTCTTCTCAAAAAAAGAAACATACTTGCTAAATTTCAATTCTGTATGAGTAATATATCAGAAGATCTCCTGATGATGAATGAGTGAGGGAGTAATGTGTGAGTCATTTTTCTCTTATATGTATAAAGATAAGCCGGTAATTCTGTTTAAAATGATAACTTCTTTAGGCGCGTTTTGATGAAGAGTGAATTTAAATTAAGCGTGAGGTTCGGCTGCGTTATGCTCAATCGATATTACTCGGTTCCAGTCGGCAATCTATCTAAAATTAAATCCAATTTAAAATCCGAAATTTTAATGAAGTTACTTGGCGAGAAAGTCGCCAGTATTTTGGTTTTTATAGGGATGACAACTAAGAGATTATGGGAAAGTAAAAGAATAAGTTGTGAAAAAATAAGAACCCTCTCTCTCCGTTTGCTTGCTTACATAATTTTAATAAAAGTAAACAGCTCTCAGGGCATAAGTTTTCCTTGCCTTACATAGTATACGGCGTTATATAAACGCCATTACCGCAACGGTATTGGCGACATTATGTGAAAGGAAGCACACGGTTGCAAATTCAGTGTGTACTGCTCATGAGAAATCTCGGTTGCCAACTTGGTGAGTTAACTTGGACGTTGGTATTGTTGCGATAGTACTTAAGTACCATATACTCATATATATTATATAAATATAGTCTACACAAGTAATTTACATATCAATATTTTTAAATAACTAGACTAACTGACATTTAATTCGTATGCAAATATATAAGAATGCATAATTATTTAAACATTACCGCTTAATGAAAATGGATGAAATAAACAAATCCACCGATGAATGGGCAAGAAAAAGCGCCCGCATGTGAAAATGTAAAAGAAAACGTAGTACATCCGAACAATTGCATTCTCTTACCCAGAATAAATCAAAAGTTTTCACTTCTATCGTGTGGTCACAAGCACACACACATCACCACAAACTAAGATTTTATACTAAACTCTTGCCAGCAATTATAATTTAACATAACTTTAAAACTAATTCTTCTCATTTTTCATGCATCTGATGAGTGGTTAATAGGGTTTAAACCTAAAGCACCACGTAATTACATATCCATTGTCGTTTAATTTTATTTTGTTTTCGTTGAAAATTGTTTTTTAGTTCACATAATTAAGAAAATTATTAAAAAAAAGTATACATTTCTGGCTGGTTTCTCTTTTAATTTCTTTTCTTTCCTTTCTTTTGTGAATATAAAAAAACAACAACAACACTTGTATAAAATATCCGTAAAATATTTTAGCATTCGCATAAGAAATGTAGGCTTCACATAAAATGCTTCTCATAAGTTACATTCTTTTATTTCCTCTTTTAATTTTGAATATCAAGAGTTGCTCACACACTTTAAACATGATGCGTTCTCTTGTGTTTTTCCCCTTTTTTTAAATTATTCAAATAATTTACGTGTTTACTCCTTTATAATACATTAGCTTTTCTCTTTGCATCAATCAGTAGAATGAAGGGCGCAGGGAAAACATACGTGTTAATACACAAGTTAAACACACAGTTAACACGACGGAGAAAAGAAAAAAGTTTCTAAAACATTTGATGCCTAAAATTGATATCTCTCTCTTCATTTCATACTCAAACTAAATAACTCTCTTTCCTTTATAAATAAAGTGACTTTATCCACACGCATATTGACTCTTTGTCAAAATCATTTCACTCCTTCCACTCATTAGGTTCGAGTAATAAAAGATAAACAGATTCTTGTATGCTTTCACATTAGCTGGAATCTAAAACGAATTCGCCGTAAAAAAAAACCAAAAAAAAAAAAAAAAATGCTTACCGCGAGAGTAATGTGACAGTTTATTTTGCGAGATGGCTATGTTTAGCTTGTGTAAAAATAAAAGTGTCTCATAAAGGTGTTTGTCGAAAGCTATTTTGAGGAATGGAAATAGATATTTGCTTTCACTAATAATCCAATATACTTGTCTGAATTTCTTAACTCAGAAAAAAGCCATGACGCATAGAAATATTTTAACTTAGGATTAATGTGTTTGCATTATGTCATATCTGATGGATCGGGTTTTGTTTGAAATTCGTACCGTTTTTGTTTGTCCAAAGATTATTAAAACAGGTCTTACCTCTCGTGTCTATAAAATTACTGCCATAAGAGCTTTAGTACTTTCGCGCTCTCAAGTTATGCTTGAAAGGTAAGGTAAGTAAGTTTAAGTTGCCCTTCAGAATTTGATTTACTTTCGTAATATGTGACTTAATTTAAATGTCGAAATAAAATGGGATTTCAGTTTATTTTTTTTTTAAATAAAAGCAATTATTTTTAATTTTAATTGGATACTGAAAATGAAAGACGTAAGGGAGATTTTTTTACCATTTTTGTTGTAATTAAAAAGTGGGACCTAATTAGTATTCACATTAAGGGTATTTTATAAGATAAGATGTAAAGCATCGTTTCTTAATCTTTCGATCGCCAGGGGCCCCCTTTATGTATCAGGGTGACATCGCGGACCCTCAAGATTTTGAACATTCCTCTCCGACTTAATATTCTTGATCGAAATACATGTTCTAGAAGAGTTTTTCATTGTGGACTATTTAGTTATCTAGAGTCTAGTATGGCACATCTTTCAATTTTTTCACGAGGCTTATCAGAATCTGTAAAAGAGGAAAATCTCAAAGTTTCATGAGACTCCTTAAAACCCACTAGAAAGGTGCTGTGGACTTCCAGGGGTCCGTAGACTACAATTTCTGAACAGCTGGTGCCGAAGACTAGAAACAGTGACTGAGAGATTCTGTTTTTTACATTCACAGAGTTACACTACTGACCCTTAAAATTGCCACACCAAGGAGCCGACATGCTATAGATGTGAAGTCTGAAAGACAGGAAGCAGGTGTTGTTATATGCAAATGATTAACTTTTCAGCGCATTTAGACAAAGCAGGTGTCAGTAGCGACACCTACAATGTGTTTAAATGAGGAAATTGTTCAGCCGATTTCTCATACACAAATTACATTTGAATGCTGTTGCCTGGTAAAAAGTCGTTGCGATGCCTCGTGTAAAAAGCAGAAATGCATACCAGCACATTTCTGTCTTTGATAAAGGTCGAATTGTAGCGTACCAGAATCGTAGTTTATCGTATCGCGGTATTGCTGCTCGTGTAGGTTGAGATCCAATGAGTGTTCGCAGAATATGGAATCGATGGGTTCAGGAAGGTAAAACGGAACGCCGTGCTGGATCTCAATGGCCCCCTATCATAAACAGCAGAGAAGACAGGCATGTTACTCGCATGGTTTTAATGGATCGTGCAACCACGTCATGTGCCCTGAGTCAAGAATCGAGGTCATTTGCAAGAATACAAGTGACTGCACAAACAGTTTGAAGACGTTTGCAGCATGGGCTCTCAGCTTTGAGACCATGGCTGCGGCTATTCTTGACGCTGCATCACAGACAGGAGTATCATCAATGGTAGGATTAACGACGAACCTAGGCACACGAATGGTGAGACGTCATTTTCTCAAATAAATCCAGGTTGTGTTTATAGCATCAAGATGGTTGCACCCATGTTTGATGCCATCGTGGTGAACGCACATTGGCAGCGTGTATTCGTCATCGTCATACTAGTCCCTCATCTGGCATGATGGTATGGTGTACTATTGGATACACGTCTCGGTCACTACTTGTTCGCATTGACGGCACTTTGAATAGTGCGTGTTACATTTCTGGTGTGTTACAACCCGCATCTTTACCCTTTATTTGAGCTCTGCGAAATTCTACGTTTTAGCAGGATAATGCACGATTGCATGTTGTCGGTATTGTACGGACTTTCCTTGATACGGAAAATTTTCGGCTTTTGCCCTGGCCTGCACGTTCACCAGATCTCTCGCCAATAGAAAACGTCTGGTTCATGGTTTCCGAACGACTGGCTCATCACCGTACGCTAGTCACTACAATTGATGAGTTGTGGCATTATGTTGAAGCTGCATTTGTACTTGTACATGCCATCCAATCTCTGTTTGACTCAATGTCCAGGCGTATAAGTGCTGTTATTACTACCAGAGTTAGTTGTTTTCGGTACTGATTTCTCGGGATCTACACACCCAAATTTCTTGAAAATTTAATCATTTGTTATTTCCGGTATAATATATTTGTCCAATAAATATCATTTTGTTATCTACATTTCGTCTGGATGTAGCAATTTTAATGACCAGTAATGTATCTTTTGAGTTTGTAATTCAATTTCACTCATTTAAACTAATTTATAAATAAAGTGCAGCCAATTCGGATTTGATTTGATTTAGAGCTTTTGTAAGGTGACAAGAATGATACCGTAACTAGCACCCACTCTCTAAACTTCCACACCACTCACACGAGAGGACTTTGAGCCATAACACATCTTCAATGCCAGATTCTATAACGTGCCACAAGTTAGCGACAAAACCATTCAACTATTGCAGTCGTGTGGAGAGTGGGTGCCCGACGCTCAGGTATCCTTTTCCTCACTTCATCGAGGCTCAAACAAATACAAAGTCTGTCACCAATAGCCTTAATGTTGTTTTGAAATGCAATGTGAATAAACAATTAATCTAGATTGGATCTTATATTTTAAGGTGACAAGTGTTTTTACAATGAAAAGGAGGACGAAGAATTTAAGAAAAAAATTACAACATAAATATATGGAACATTTTATTAACTCAAACAAAAATACACTAATTAAGCTTATATCCCTTTTAATTATTTACTCAAACGAGTATTTTCCATTGAATGAAATTTTTTTTGTCAATATATGATTTTCTAATACATCAGAAATTTCGGAGCTAGAGAAATTCTTCATATTGAATTTTACTGAAGTTCTGCAGCTATATAAAATATCAATATTCAATTTTGATTTCTCACATGTCCAATAACCATTACCAGTTAAAAAAAACTCTGTCAACTGCTGAATTAGTTCCTGGGAAGCACAACGTAAATACAACAAGAAAAACTAAATTTTCATATGGAATGTTTTCAATATTTCCACGCATCTTTTATTAATTTCAACATGATGATTTTCCCATTGTTCTAATTTATGAAAATTTAAATATACATTCATTGTTCCAATTTAATTTTATGCGTAACTGTTCGGCATGGCATCTCTAAATAGAGGTTAACGGATTAGTTTGAAAACATTGAAAAGGAGGACACTTTTTGAGGAAGGACAGAACCAATTAAAGAAGGACTGCCCTCCCTAAAGGAGGACGTTTGGTCTCCTTATATATTTATATATTGGTTGAATACAGTTTCAATAATATATCAGCTTCCATAATTGCTTTTCTTGTATAAACTTTTATAAAAGTGTTATCTCAATTTTTAAAGTTTTTAAAAATTAATCACAGTTGAAATTCGTTATCTAACTTTAATATAAATGTGATAAAATTAATTAATATAATATAAGTAATTAATTTAATTTTAAATAATATTTAAAAAAATAGAGTTCTTTTCATTCTTGTAAAAACTTCAGAAGAATTTCTTTATACATGACAACTCAGCCATCACTGCTCCCCAACAGGTCAGAAATATATTTATTTTAAATTATTGAATATATATATATATTCTATATGTTAACTTATACAATATATCAATCTCTGCATCCACTATTGTCCTTTTATTATAATAGATTTAAAAAGTTCATTCAAATCAATGTAGAAGAATTGTGTCATGTAATGAGCTATATTTAATAACATGAACTGAAATTCTATATGCCCACCTCTCGCTTTACTTAGTTCAGAAATAATAGTCGAGAGCATAAACATAATATTTTTCTTCATCACATATTTTGTACACGAGTATACTTTGATATAAAATATTTGTCATTGTAAGTTAATATACGAGTAAGTGTATCTTTTCAAAAAATTGAAAATGTTTCATTTTTTGATGGTACTCTTTCGAGACAAAGCAGGCAGCGATACCTAACCCAGTTTAACTGAAGAAAATACTCCACTTCAATCCACCAACGAGCAATTTCAGTTTAATACTTGATTTATTGAAAACAAATTCCATCGAATTTTTTCGATGAAAAACATTTTATACTCTTCAAAAATCAATTTCTTTCAATCCGAGGATGAAATGTTCTACTATTTCCTATTCTCTTTTGTATTCCTTTCATCAGATGGATATTTCGGTATTTCTTCCGCAATGCAGGCTCATTTGAGGATTTGGGGTCATGTTTTATTACCTATCATTGTACGTCATATTTTGTCTGGTAAAGTATTTTGAGAAGGATTTGGGTCTTTTGTTTTGTGTGAGGAGAATTCTTTATGGATTAATCTTTATAAACTTTTGTCTACAGAAAGGGAAACATTATTACATGCGTTTCACTTTTAATTTAGAAACACTAGATGAAAACATACTTCCAGGGAGAAATATTTAACGTTATAATGATAGAATGTATAGTTTCTAAGAGAAACAGAAAAAAATGTCTATTTTTATTGCACATTTATTTCATAAGATTGTATATTTTTATGTTACTATTAGTATCGTGTAAACGTCTACTTATAAAATTTTTATTTTATTTAATGCATTTTTACCTCTTTCTCCTTCACACACACACACACACACACACACACACACACATTCTGAAAATAGTAGTGACATAAAAAAAGCCCTTTAGCCCCCTGAATGTACTTTAAACGTGAGGAGATTATCCAGTTTTTCATACTTTACAAGTACAATTAAAAAAAAA
>BMAV01018935.1:0-42126 GCA_019973955.1 Trichonephila inaurata madagascariensis
TTTAAGTTTTATACTGAGTTGAGGTACGGTTGTGATGAAGAAATAATCCCAGGGATTATATACGTTCAATTCAGAGGATTATTATCACAGAAATGAACCCAACAAAGTAGAACTACACCTTCTTCCCAGAATAATTCAGAATCCATGTCTTTTCTTACATCTCACGCAGAAAAGTACTTTTACACATCATATGACGTATCAGGTCTCATTTTATTTAAATATGAGATAGGAGTGTCGGTTGCTATAGTAACGGAAGCTCCAAGAAGCACCCCACACATTCTGCTTCCTTTCTAGGAAATAATCTGAAAGAGTAAGCACCTAAAAGGGGAGCTTCAAACCATTTGATACGGGTACTAAAATAAAATGGAAATATACCATCAATGTGATATTTATAGTATATGTGACTTATCTTTATATATATAAATTTTCTGTGCATGTGTATGTGTGACTAAACTGCTCGGCTGATTTTAATGAAATTTTTGTGTCTGCCTGTTTCAGTGGACTCGAGAATAGTTTAGATTCAAATTCGATCCGATATCCAATTTTTTAAAAAATATAATATTTAAAAACCCTTTAAAAATGCATAATTATTTTACCCCTGTGTGTTTTTTTCTGCAAAACGCGGCAAGAAAAGCCACGAAAGGTATATATTTATATGTAAAAAATCTTCTGTCGTGTGTATAAAAATCTTCCTAAACGGCTGACATTTTTGTGGGGTTCAAGTGGATTGAGAATGGTTTAGTTTTAAAAATTCGACCCGATATAGAAATTAGTAAAAAAAAATTAAATTTAAAAAACCTTAAAAGAAAATTTTTTTAACCCCTGTGTGTTGCTTATCCCCCCAAGGGGGAAAAAAAAAGAAATAAGGGGGAAAAAATTTTGTTTTTCGCACGAAATTATATGTTGGTACGAGGGTTGGCAAAAAATCCCTTTGTTGTTTATACTCCTTAAGGATTAACCAAAAAATAATTTCATTCAAATACATTACGATAAATTTAACAGGGATTAAAAAGTATAGCTGTTATGAAAAAAGGCCCCAAATTTTTCCTTTTTTTCATTTAAATAAAATAAGTTTAAGATTCTATTCAGAAAAATTCTACAATTCAACTTTCCCCGCAATCGATAGGTTATTGTGGTAACTGTGTTTTGATGCGTGGTTTAATAACTTTTTTATAAAAATTTTATCAAAACGGTCCAGATGGGTACAACTTGTTCAAAAAAGTTTGAAAATTTCGGATTTAAGACGTGTGTACAGGAAAACGGGGGGTAGTATTAGTATAATATAGTTGCTTTTAAATGCCTTATTGATAAATATTTTACTAATTATTTTAATTTTCTGTAAAACAGACTGTAGTTATATACAAATAGCTCAGTAAAAAAATAACAATGTGCTCCAAAAAACAAAAAGTGAAAGAAAAATATTTTTTGATTTATATTAGTTATATAACTTAACTCCTTAAGTTATGTTTACACTCGAACATCCTCAACCGTTACATAAAGGAAAACATTTTTTATATTTTTTTAAGTTATTAAATCGCAAATATATCATTCTTTTTTATTTAAACTAAAAAAAAAATATTGAATTTAGGATCTATGAGGGATGTCATTTTGAGCAAATGAAGTTTAGAAAACAGAAAACAATTAGCGTTCAATAAAGTAATTTATTTTACTATTTGAGTTTTTTTTTAAAAACATATATAAAAAAACAAATTTGAAAAAAAAACAACTTTTTTTTAGAAAAGCATTACTTTCTCTCCCATTATGTAAGCGATATAAATTCTCCAAAGTTATTATAATATCATTCTTTTTTTTCTTCAATAGCTCAACAGTCCTGGGTTAGTCCTCTGGCCTTTCCCAAAAGTCTTCGTCAGACATATATTTTTTTGCAATTGTTTTCCAGTTTTTAAAAAACTTTCAAAATTGCCTCCGTATTGTCAGTCTAAATGTTCTTCGTTTTAACAAGATAATTTTTACAGGGTGAGGTGGTTGCCCCCCCCCACCACTTGAAAGACCAGACCTCTAAATTTAAAAGCCTCTTGAGGGTAGGGGAGCTCAGTTATAACCTCGGACACTGTGTACCCATTTTAGTTGTCTTTCACGACATGCATGAGCTAGATTGGGACTATTCATTCACACCCGGCTACTACACGGTCACATATATTTTCATTATTACTCTTAATTTAAAATGTCGTGAATTAAGAGTACTAATGAAATGTATAGTACATTTTAAATTATTTTCGGAAGGAAATGATAACCATTTGTATTAGTATTTTAGATGAAGTACTAATATTTATAGAATATTTCATGAGAAAAATTGAACTTGAGAAGGATGAAAAATAACAATTAATTACACACGTGTTTTACATTATTCTTTTGATATGCACAAGTCTTATTCAGAATCTTGCTTTCATATGCGAACTACTTACACTCTATTTAAAATGCAGCAGAGGAATTTATTTTACTCTTATGGAATATTCTTATTCAGGCCAGTAACTTTAACATAAATTCTTTTAAACATTCTTTACGCAATGAAAGGGGGCAAAGTTTTAGAAAGAATAATTATTGAATTTTGGTGGCAAAATGCTTTACACGTAACGATAAAAATAAAAAAAGAAATATAACTGAAAAAATCTTGCATTCGTAATGTATTGCATGTCCATAATTCTGCCTTTACGATTAAATTTTACTTTTTTGCCATTTTGCTTTGTTTATTTTAACTGAATTTATTTCTGTCATTTAATATTTACGTACTTCTTTAATGGAAATAATTTTTGTTTTTCAAGTTGTGCGAAATTATTAATTAGAAATCATTTTTAGTTAACTTCTCATTAGTATGGCATACTTTTCTTTGATATATAATATAAATTCCTATTTACTTATAAGTGAAGAAGAAACTTTCAGAAATTGATATTTTCTTTATGCCTGCTTTTTTCTATCTAATTTTGTTTTTGTTGTAAGAATTACTTCGAAAAAGATAAAAAGTATTTTTCCCCCAAATCGTATAACTTAGTACTAGTTCTTAAAGAATTTATATATTCACCCCTTTCATTCCTTCTTAAATACCTTACGTATACTCCAATGTGTTTTTCGTTAGACTTTTGAAATGTTTACACTACTAAAGACCGTGTTACTTCTCACAAACGCAAAATGACATCAATAGAATTTTATACTTGAGTTATGGTAATGGCTTACCAATAACACACACATCAATAATAATATATATATATATATATATATATATATATATAATGGCGAATATAGAACTATTCCTATACAAATATTTTAAAGATGGGTGCATCATCTTTCGTGTTCGATGGTTCACTTATATTATGCACTTAAATGTTTTAGAATTCTAACATTTTAATGTTATAATATCTTTCAGAATGCGATGACGGACAGTTTAACTTTTTCTAGTTTAATGGTTTAATTTAAATTTTTTAATTTTTGGGAATTGGAAGTTTCCCGATTAATTTACCAAGTTGCAATAGGGGGAAGGTTGGCGCCATCAAACTAGTTTAACTCCACATATCGATCCTAAGTCCTAGGTTGCACTTGGATATTTTATAAATTTTTATTTTATAATTTTATAATTTTGTTTGAAAACGTTGAAATATTACCTTCTATATTCGCCATTGATATTTTGAAATGGGATTTAGTATTATAAGATTCATGTAATTTAAATTTTTTAATTGATTATGAAGTTGTGACTGATTTATATATATATATATATACACTGGTGTGCAAAACTTAAGCAACAATGTAAAAATTTAGCAGATAGCCATGAAATTGCAGAAAAGGAGGTCTGTAGAGATCAGTAGAGGGAACACGTAAGTCAGTAGAAACGTCATGCGTATGCAAATATCAGGAACAAAACGTCAGAAGCGATGTGAGCGTACGCAAACGCGTGATGTCGGCGCGCGCTGCTCAACAGTAGAATGAAATGAAGGACGGAGACGCAATTCACCATATTCTCTGCAAGTGCCAGTGAGTCAGTTCATGAAATATGGCTAGAAGAAATCATCTGGATGACTTCACACGTGGAAGAATGATCGGAAAGCTGGAGGAGGGGCGTACTGTCACCAGTGTAGCTGCAGAGTTCGCGCGCTTGGAAAGCGTTCCAAACCACAGTTACAGCCGTTAGAAAGGTTTGTGTGGCCGCCCGAGGACGACAACTGCCGGGGATGACCGATATATCATCCTGCAGGCGAAAAAAGTTCGAAAGCAGTCAGCAAGCGCCATTCAGAAACTCTGTACAGCAACAGGTCGACAAGTGTAGCGGTTTACTGTGGCCAGACGCCTTCACAAAGGGGGCCTGTTTGCCCGCCGTCCTGAACGCTGCCTCCCGTTGAAAGATGGCCACCGAAGCCACCGTTTACAGTGGGCCAGAGAGCACAAAAACTGGACAACTGATCAATGAGTCGTGTTCTCTTTACGGATAAGAGTCGGTTCAGTACCAAAAGCGATTCTCAACGCGTTTTGATTTGGAGAGAGATCGGGTCAGGGTTTTATCCCAGTAACATCAAGGAAAGACATCGTTACGGTGGTCCTGGAGTTCTTGTCTGGGTTGGCATTATGCTGAACGACGGAACTGAGCTTCCCATTTTTCGACAGAGGGTCTGTAATCGGGGATCGCTATTGTGAGGAGGTACTTCTTCCCCATCTGCATCTTTTCCGAGGTGCCATTGGCCCAGACTTCATCTTTATGGATGACAATGCACTGCCACATCGCACTCTTGCTGTTGAAGAGCTGCTGGAAAGTGAAGATATCACACGAATGGATTGGCCAGCGTGCTCCCCAGATTTAACTCCCATCGAATATGTGTGGGATGCTTTGGGGAGACGCATTGCCACACGCTCTGATCATCCGGAGTACAACCAACAACTCAAACATATGTTGATTGAGGAATGGGCACTCCTACCTCAAGAAATGTTGCACCAGCTGGTTCTGAGTATGCGGAGACGGTTCAAAGCAACCATTGTAGTAAGGGGAGGGCATATACCATATTAGGAACATCTGCTTGTTGTTCTTCCTGTTGGATAGACAATCATGAGTCACGATACTATGCGTTCAATAAAGCTTGTTTTTGTTTGATTCCATACCGTATCGTTGTATTCCTTTTTCAGCGGCGAAAACTTTAAAATTTTTTTACGTCCCAAAAATACTCCCCCCTCATTTCAAATTTTCCCTGTCTCTAAAGATAAATTTTTTTCTTTTAAAGTTTGGCAATAAACCCACCTGTTGCTTAAGTTTTGCACCCCGGGTGTATATATCCTTCCAAAGTTAAGCACAAAGGGGAAAAAAATGCAAATTTTCCCGGAAGAATCGGGAATTGAAGATGATGCAATTCGCTGCAGGGGTAGATGGAAGTATGAAAAAATATGTTAGGTAACAGCCAATCATGCTTTCATGTAAAAGAAAATATGAAAAAAGGGGCAGTTTATGAAGTCAACGTTATGAAGGGTTAAAAAGGGAAATTTGGGTTGTAAGTGCTGATAAAGGTATTTAAAACTTTCATACAATTTTTTTCCCTTCCATGTTTTTGGGGCCAAAAAACCCTTAAATGGAAGTTTCCCGGTCTGGCGTGTTGGGGGGTTTTAAAAGGCGGAAAGTCGATCACAGATGTTGCTCTTTTCCTTCAGCGTTCATCATTCTGTAATTTCACTTTTTGGGAAAAAAATTTTCCAAACCACACAGACATTTGGGAAGGCCCGTAGGCGGTTCCCGGGGGTTAAAACCCCCGCGGAAGATCGATGTATTTGCTATTGTAGCCAAACGGAATCGCAAGTGACCCCCCGTGTGACATTTTGGTTACAGCATCCTTGGAAAAGGCTATATATGCAGCACTGTACCCCAAAAGATTACATATGAAGGGTTGAACTTGGGTACCTCGAGTTTGTGTTTCCCCTATCCGTCCCAAACAAGAGGGGCCTTTTAAAATGTTCGGGGGAAAAAGGCAATTGGACTGTGTCTGACTGGGGCAATGTCATGTTTACTGAAGGGTTTAAAATTTGCTCTGGAGCTAGATGACAAGCGTATAAAGATATGGCATAAACAAAAGACTCAAAGGCCCAAAAAAATCACCGAACATCATGCATTCAGGGGGAAGCACTATAGTGTGAAAAAAGGGGTTTCATTAGGATACTGCGCCCCACCTGCACATCTCTAAACGGGGTTCTGTGACGGCTGCAGGTTTTCGAGATGAAGTCCTAAAAACCCATTGTAGGGTTTTACGCTGCGGGGAAATTGGCCCTACTTTTTGTTTTAATGGACGGGGGTAACGCCCTCCTCGTGGAGCTGAAACGTCGATGACTACCTGGAGAGTGAAGGGATTGCGCGTAGGGGTGGCCAGCACATTCGCTCGACCTTAATCCCCCTTTAAAATCTTCGGGATGCTCTCGGCCATGCAGTATCTTCACGTTTCCCACCTCCAGCCACTTCTTTTTAAAACTGGAAACTGCTCTACAAGAAAATGGCGATTGCTTAAATTTTACGGGGGGACCAAAATTGAAAACATGGTCAGAAGGTGTAAACTAGCATACAGATGAGTGGGGATTACATACCCTATTAAATGTCTTTTTTTTCATTTTATGCTGTTTATTTTCCATACAAAATTTCCCTGCTTAAGTCTCCCGTATGACATTATCTGATAACTTACAAATTTTATTATTTTCATTTTCTGTATATAATTATTGATTTTGTTTACGTATAAATATGTATAATACTTTACTGCCAAATTTTGTGTCAATGAAAGCAGTATTTATTGATTTTTTTGCATTTTGCATCTTCGGCTTAACTTTATGAAGTGAGTGTATATATATATATATATATATATATATATATATATATATTTCATTTATTGCAAATTCTACCTCTTTTAACTTTTAATTCGTTTCGAATGAGAAAGTTGGAGCTTTATGCCTATAAAATGATGTGCACTAGGGATGAAATTTAAAGTTTGGGGATCTTTAATGAGATAATAACACTGGTCCCCCAAAAGTTGAGGTACAATCTGTTTGAATGCAGAAATAAAAATTTATAGGAAATATGCCTTAAACATTTATTTATTGAATGCGTCATAAAAGTGTACGTAACTGAAATGCAAAAAAAAGTTAAAACAATAATTGCACATGGTTGAAATGTCCACTTTTGGAGAAAACAGTACTTCTTGTTTTTATGTGGTAATACATCATAGAAACATTGCATTAAAGATCTCTAATAAGAAATGTGTACACACCTAAGTTGAATGCCTTGGCTGTATCGACTTTCAAAGCTATTAATTAAGTTGTAGAACACCAAAAGGGAAATGAAAACCCAAAGGGAGTTGAGGCTCAAAGTTGATATTGTATGGAAGTTTAAAGACTTAAGTGCTGTTTCAAATGTTATTCTCGTTAGTTGACTGATGTTCAAAATTATAAAATTCATCGTCATTGTACGCAACTAAGACCATCAAAATGTATGTGAAAGAAGCATTTCCCCAAGGTCCGAACGATTTCTGAGAGTATACGCACGCGCAGGACCGAGGCAAGGTACTTTCAGTTAAGCCCTGATTTCATTGAAAAATTTATATAAAATCTTTAATGTAATCACGCTAAAATTTGCAGAATTTTTTCACCAATGATTTAAAAATAATTACAGGAATTTTACTGAAAATGTTTTGAATTTTAATAAAAAAAAGTACTCTTTTTCTTCATGATGATTAAAATAAAAATAGTCTTAGACTTACAAAAATACTATCTGGCGATACTCAAACGATAAATTTATTCTCTCATAAATTTCTTTGGAATGGAACTGAAACAAATCTTTTAAATAACAACTAATATATGTTTTTTTTTTAATTTTTAATCAATCCTTATATTGTACATCGCTTTCTTAGAATCACAATAGTATTATGTGTTCTATTCTTATGGTTATATCAACTCTGGTTGCGATAACAACGAAAAACAATCGTTTGTCTTGCAGAATTAAAAGTGAGTCAGTAAGAATAAATTATTAATTTTCGTTAAAAATAAAGTCATTGCAAGACCATGCAATGAAATTTGTTCCATGAAGAAATGCTTTTTAAATGTCTTTGAGTATTAAAATTATTGTTGTAAATACAAACCATAAATTAGATAAATACTGAAACCCTTATTATGAATGTCTGATGCCAAATAAACTAATAAGGTTTCCATACATTTCCAACTTAGTCAAAATATAAACAGAAATCCAGAGTGTAATAAATCACGAACCTTTAAATACCCGATTCTCTCGAAAAATCTAAACATGTGCCGTTGTTTACATTCATAAGTATCCCGGATGTAACCTTTAAAAATTTGGAGCCGAGAGAAAATACTGAAATTCAAAGTTTTGTGAACAATTATTCGAAAAAAAAAATTGAAACAATTGAAAAAAAATGAAAAAAACGTTCCAAACTCAGATCACACTGGTGTGATCATGGGCCTCAGAGCTGGGAAAGCGCAATCACATATATGATACCGTGGGCCCTGGAGAGAGAAACGTGTGATCACATATGTGTGATCATAGTCTTAAACGGGTTAAAACTAATGTTGCAGTAGAGGATTACGTTTATAAGCAGATAATATATGAATACCCTAATCTAAATCCTTATTGTACTTAAATTATTTCAATTAATTAGTTAAAATTAAATAGAAGATCTGTGCAAATATTCTTTGCATCTTTCATAAAGATTGTGTGATTCTTCTGTTCCTTCTATCATTGAATATTATGAAATATTTGCCATATCTAAGTATACAGAAAGAAAACACCATACATGCTTTCAGTAATATAGTCAGAATGTATGATAACAATGCTTTGCGATGCTTTGATGGATCATGCAGTCATATATTTTTATTGCGCTTACGTCTGAAACGATTACATATTCAGGAGACATGTTTTTGTGGATTATCTTTCTTACGGGATAGATACCAAAAAGAAGACATCAGCTAAGTCAAATGATTAAGCATACGATATTTTTTGATCTTGTAGCTGAGTGAATTTTAAAATTAAAATTTACATATTTGATTTTCTTACAGTTACTTTTGTGTGGATACTACCTTCTAAACAAAAATTCATCAAGTTTTGTTCAGTTCCTCCTTTTTGAAAAAAACTATTTCAAATCGTTTCAAACAGGTATACTTTCAACTAATTACACGTAATCAGTAATAACACAACCCTAATTTTTATTAAAGCTACCCAATATATGTGTAATTTTATATGCATATTTATCCGAAGGGCAGAAAGAACATTCGAATCATTTCCTGTTGCACGAGGAACGAATAATAGTCGAATCAAGAGAAAGTCGTTGCATTTGTCATGTTTTGATTTTAATAATGCAAGAATGTGCTAAACTATAGTTCATTTTACTTTGGAAATTAAAATAAAACTGTTTTTTATCTGAATTTGTGATGTTATTTTCTGGATTCATGGCATGATTATTTAGTTATATTACATGGTGATTAAAAACATTTCGTTCATATTTCGTGGGGAAGTATGGAATATGTCACGAAAACTAATTTCACAAGAAAATTATCTCCCAAATGTACGTTTGCAGATGTAAGAGGACACTGTAAGTATCAATCAGTCAGTATACAGCTCGGACAATCACTCCTGTTGTCATCAGTGTACGAGGCTGACTTACAAGTTATAAGATGAACCATATTACGAAGATCAAAAGACTTGCTAATACGCGCATCCCGCAAATGGGGCACACAGGCAGAAGTTTTCGAAACCCGATACACTGACAAAATAATTCAACAACGCAAATGTTTGAATTCAGTGCTTATCAAATTTTCAATACTTGCGACCCAATATTCAATCCACAATTTTCATCAGAGCCCCCCCCTCTATACTATAACGATGAATTGAATTCGATAATACGATAACTTGACGCTAAGGCTACAATAAGACTTTAACCTCTTCGCCATCGACGTATATAAACGTCTCCGCTCAGCAAAATTGATGAAATCGCCCCAGACTTTGTATATATACGTCTTTCAGAAAATATGTTCACTACTATCCATATAATTATTCCGAAGACTTTGGAATGCAATAAAATAATGAAACTTTAACATTGTTTGAGAAGGATTTACTTATTCAGAGGATTTCTTATTTTCCCTTTCTCGCCTCCACAAATACACATGCGTGCATACGTGCCAAAAGGTGGTATTTAGGAGTGAATCGCGTAAATTTTAATGAGCGAGTTAAGGATTTAATTATAAACCGTGCGTGATCTGGATAAGTCTTATAAATTTGGCTTATAATTTTATATATAACAAATTGAATTTGCGGTCACTAGTAATTATTCAACTTGTTTTTCTTAAAGCTTAGTATTTTTAAGATAATTATAAAAGTACATTGTGCAGTACTGATACATTTATAAGTGTATTATATCAGTGTAAAGTATTTATTTCATTATGACAGAATGTGTATTTTTGTTTGTTTACTTTTTCAAAAATTAATAATTCATTGAGGATAATCTTTTGCTTTCGACTTTCAATAAGTAGCACCGCCCTTTTAGGGTTATCGCGCCCCACAGATTGAAGCCCTGATTTACATATGCATTATAATCTATGCAGAACTGCACCTCTTCAACCCGTATAATACACGAATACAAATGGCCTTGGACTGTCAACGTCGAAGATAAAAAGTTCAATAGTGTTTGAGATAATCCAGACTCTAAAGTACACAAAACGTTGCGCAGAATTACATCGGTGGATAGTGCACGAGCAGGGTTTACATCACTTACCATCTGCAAAGTGTGCAGTTATGCAGCCTAACGATTATCTCTCAAGCGATGTGGCATTTCTACAATGAAACCCATGCAAGAACGATGTCGAGGACCCCAGTTTTCAAATTCTGTCCTTTCTACAGAAGGAAGTGTCACATTCAGTCGTGAATGTACATCCAGTACACAAAATTCTAAACGTATTGGGTTTACGGCAATGCTTATGAGCCACAAAGAAGTCCTGTTGCGCAATATCTTTTCCATAAATGTAATGGGTTGGAATCGTCATTGTTTGTAAGGACCTTAATTGCTACCCGCCTGGCTGGACATCAGGGAATATCTAATCTTTCTCGAGACCAGTTTTACGCCGACTTTACAGAACGCTGTGTTCCTGCACATATCAGCCAAGATATGTGTTTTCAAAGCTGGTGGAGCTCCAGCCCAAAAGCACAATTACTGTGCGTGCCTCTACCTCATCACTAGTAAAAGCCATCTCTCGTACATTCAGGATTCATATGTATATATATATATATATATAGGGTTTTATTTTGACATTTGGGGATAGAGAAAGGACGACAACTATTACTTGTACAGATACTTCAATGTTTGGTGATGCACAGGACAACCGACAACACACATTTTAAACTTAAAAACACAGGCAAAGAGAGTTGTACCTCGTCTAATTCAAAGCACTCGTTAGAATGTTTTAATAGGAGAGAGGAACCATCTTACTTGGCCTGCTTACTTGGATTGTCTGACTTAGTTCAGACATTATTTTTCTCAATATTCCATGAGCAAAACATTTGACTTGATTATTCGAGTTCAAATTCGCTAAACAGATTTTACTTACACAATTATTTTCCTTCACAGATGCTATCAATGTCCTCTGTGAATTTATTATTTCCTCGTTATATATGTATAAATAGCATAACATTTGTAAAATTTTAATATTTTTGAATTTATTTTCTTTTAAAATTATAATCCGAAAACCTGTTTCGAAAAGAAACCCATCTTTATTTTTTATCTCACTTGTTGAATGCTTGAATCCTATATCTTAGTAGATTTTCTCTTGATTCATCGTGAAAAATTAGATTTTGAATTTTTTCCATTCGATTCTGAATTCCCAATAAAATAATAATAGCTACAAGAGTGTCTTCTAGGGGGGAGTAAGGGAAAACTTTTCCCATAAATGTAGGTAAGGTTTTAAAAGGCTTCAGGGCTTAAGAATTTTCTGAGAACAAACCTTCCACCATTTCTATTTACAACAGTGATCAAAACCATATGAAATATAACGATAGGAATGTTCCAAGCCTCCATTTTGAAGTATAAATATTGTATGCCATAAAATATATGAATTTCAAAGAGTACTAAGATCACATGAATCAAGAATGATATTGCAAAGGTTGTTGCATGACCTAATAACGCTAAAATCGAATAATGAGATCCAATTTGCATATCCGAAAAAGCACTTTTAACTTTACCATTTTTATTGTTTAGATTTTTCTTTTCTACTTTTTTATTGGACTATAACTGCATGTGCATATTTAATTATATGTTCAAGAACTGGCAACAATGAATTTAAGTACAATAAAATATAATCCTGTATCTAGTGATTCCTTCTATCAAACACATAAGGATCACCAGCAGAAATTAAAAGCAGTTACTGTCACTTGGAAACACTCATGAGATTTAAATAAAAAAATTTTGCTAAAACCAAAAATAAGAAAATAAATAATAGATTTTTACTTCATATGAGAGAAATAATTTCTTTTTGAAAATAAAGATTTATGACTAGTTTTCCAATTTTTTTTTTGAATTTCATTGAATATATACTGGTTTTCTATACATTTTTAGCATTAGTAAAATATAATATTTTCAAATACAAAATTATTCACAGCTTAAAATCTATTTTCAATAATAAAAGAATTTCATTTCTAAAGAACCAATACCGAATATGGGTAAGCAGACATTAAGGTGAAACTAATTTTTCAGTTGTCTACTCGTACTCTATTATATAAGGACTAATTCTTTCTTTCCTTTCACTTTTCAACAACAAAATAATTGCACTCCAACCAGATAAGAGAATTAAAAATTGTGCTGTCACAGTCTTCAATCTCTAATCGGAAAATAATTATTTCAAGAATGTAGAAAATAATCAATTTTTTAAAGAAAAACTTGTTTTCAAAAACCAAATTAATTATTTTTATAAAATATATTAACTTATATATTTAAAGTTACTTGGAAATGCAAAACGAACATTTGCAGTTCTATGTTTAAAAGTTTTTCTTATTCTTGGCAATGTTTTGATTCTTCTTTCAAAATATTTTTTAACCTACCTTTAAGTGTTAAACTGCAAAATTGATTTTGGCGAAAACTTTTCCGATTTCTTGGCAGTTTAGAAAATTATTTAGTGAATAGAACTCTTTTGATATTATTTTCAACCAAATATTCAAACAATTTACCATTTTTAAAAAATAAATTTAAAAACTTGTTTATATTCTACCTCAACTTTTAATGAAATTAATTTTTTTCCTTGCGCAATTTCTTTTATTACTTCATCCCTTTAAGTTCTAGAAACTATAATGCATATATATCTATAATTATGAGTGTGTATATATATATGTATATATATATATATATACTATATGTGTATATATATATATATATATATATATATATATGTATTGATATTTCTAACTATATATATGTGTGTATATATATATATATATATATATATGTGTGTGTATATATATATGTATATATATATATATATATATATATATATATATATGTATATATATATATATATATATATGTGTATATATATATATATGTATATATATATATATATGTATATATATATATCTTTATATATATCCTAGTTAACTCCTTAATTGCCACGGGCATAAAATATACGTCTCACTCGACCAGTGCGTTTAAATTAACAGCGAAAGAATAACTCCGAAATGCGATTTTTCTTTACCATGATATCAGTAAAAATATTCACGAGAGAGGGCCTTAGAGATGCACTGAAATAACCTTGTTTCTGTTTCTAAAGCGGTACTTCTTAAAATTTCTATATTTGTGACCCCAATTTTTCAATCATAGTACTTCATCGTCCCCACCATACAATAAAAATGTATTGAATTCAATAAGACTATACTTTGACTCCTAAAGCTACGACTTTAATTATAAACACTACAAATTATAAAATAAGCCTTAAACTTTTATATAATTTTACACATATGACCTAAAGCCGTAGGAGTCACTGGTAATTATTAAATTTGTACTTAACTTAATTTTTTGTTACATTAATTATCGGAAATGCTGAGTTAGTATAAAAAGAAGAAGTATTACCAAAGTACTTACACTTTTACCAGAATTAGATTAATTTTCTCGTTAGTCATTTTATTCTTATATTAAGAACTTTTTCACTTTTAGTTCGATTAACCATAAAACTTGATATTTTAGTTGATTTTAACTATAATTTTCATTTTTGGATCTATCCCAAAATAAAGGCGTGATTTTTAACTTCTCTTATAATTTATTTTTTAGTTCAATCTACAAGCAAACGTATTTTTATTACTTGTTTTGTACTGTTTTATTGGACGTGAGGAATTTATACTTAGGGGTTTTATTACTTGGGCCTGGTTTAGCTGTAAGGGGAATAGTTTTGCAATGGAAATTAATAGACAGTTCTGAGGAGAAATATATTCTCTCCCATTAAAGAGGCTTTGGATGTATTTCCGTATCGTTATACTTTAAAGATTTCGTTTCTATGGGTAGAAGTCAAACTAATGAAGAAGTGTGTTAAGAAGAGATATTAGATAATCCAATCGTATTATCACCGTTTACTGACTGCTATAATCTTAATTCATTATCACTTCTAAACGTATGCTTTATAAAAATAAAAATATTTAACAGTTTAGAGACATGGTATTTTCACATACAAGGTCGTTTTTTTTTTATTTATTCCCATTTTCAAAGGAAAACTGAACCAACTGTTTTATTGGCTAGCAAGAGATACAGTGCACCCACACACTACTCTTTTCACCACACAAGAACGAACTTTGAACATTCATATGAACTAAGAAGCCTATTCGCTCTTTAGAGGTCACTGTAATCTTTTGGTCTATATCTGGAATTAGTCATAAAATCTTGAAATGACATATGGAATTAGTCGCAAATCTGGAAATGAGTATAAGGAATTAGTCCGCCAAATCTAAATATTTATTCCCTGATCCAACACACCGAACAAAATTATGAAATTATTGTGGCACCATCGGTCCTTGACAAGTGTGCAAATTTCGAATTGATCTGACCCTTCAAAGTGGGTAAAATCGAGTTAAAGATTCCATTACATACAAATTGAAAACATATAAAAGCACACATAAAAAAAAACACTGGGGAGTTGGTATAAACTTTAGTAAACGATGTTCGTATTTAGTTTTCCTGACCTTTGTATTTTAACAAAATGATATGCCTGAATAAAGAACCAACTTTTTGGAGTTGTGCGCTGACTTTCATTGTGTTAAAAAGGAAGAAGATAAAAGGTAGTGGGGATTTGAAAAACTTATGCACGTTTGAAATAGAACACATTACTGAATTTTTAAAGTTACAGTGATTTCAATTTTGAAAATAGCATATTACATCTTACTATGTGCTAATAATTGAAAATTAGCTCTAAAAAGAAATATTGGTAACAACTGCGAACGAATTAGCTAACATGGAAACATTACTGGATTTGACATGCACTGCAGAATTAATATGAAAAGGAATACATTCAGCTGCAGAACAATAATCAGTTCATCGTGTCTAAATTATACTATTTGAATCTAATTTTGATATCAGATCATTTTAAAAGTTTTTGAAATAGAGGATGACTTTTTTTTAAATTATTAAACTCACTTAATTCAATACTTACGAATCAAATATTTCCTAAAATTTTCTAACTAAATAGAATTTGTTTCTCTTTATATTTAACGAACACAAAACTTGTCACTCCTGGTGTTTCTGTGATACACTTTTACCTAATTAAGAACTTACATACAATATATGGCAAACAAGAGTTAAAGACACTTATTTGTATATATATTTTATTATATAAAACAATTCAAGATTATAAACATTGAAATCAAAAGAATTGCTCCATTAGATGACATTAGAACTTGGGAGTCCTACTGTTTCGAAGTCATAAGGAATTTACACTTCACATGTGACTTCGTTATTTAAAGAGTAGTACTTATGATAAAATCTACTTATCCGTTATTTACCTTTACTGTGATTCGAAAAGTGCACTGGAAATTATACGACTTTTTATTGGTATTGATATACGAGGAATTAAAAGGGTTTCGAATGGGTAATTTACAAATTATTAAAAATAGAGGCGATACTTTTAATTTTATTGAGCTTCAGAGTGTTGTTCTCCTACCATCCACTCACTTGTTCCAGCGTTAGTAAAACTGTTCAGAAGGAAACACATTTTCTGGAGGTGCATTTTTCGAAGTCACTGTTGCTTCGTTCCAATTTTGATCCTCATCTGAATTCAAAAATCGATGTTCCTTTAATTCCCATTTTTTTAGGCATGAGAAAACAGGTAAAACTCTTCAGACGTTGGAATCGTTTCCATCACTTTCTTCAGTATTTGTTCGTCTAAGAAGATATCTTGGAGCAAAACACGGGGTAGTGCTTTCGCAATCGCTTCAAGGAACGGCATTGCAATATCCGATATTGTTTAAAATTCGATTTGTCCAGAAATTATGCCGCAATTAGCAGCAACAGGTACACATACAGAGAGAACACCAGAGAATATTTGTATTTTTCCAGCAATGAGTGTTGCCAGCTCCCGAAACAGACATTTTCTCTTTCAACAAGAGCACTACATGCTACCACACACACACATTCGAGACTTTTGAGGATTCCAGTTTGCAATATCTCAAAAAGTCTTGTAATATACTTATGCTTTTTATGTAAAGAAGTTATACCTCTTTGGCGTAACAAGATTAAAACCTTTCTAAAACACTTTGTAAGGCAAGCTGGGCCAAGGACGAAGGCAGTCAGAACCAAGTTGAACGATATTAACCTTCAGTCAAATGAAGACCTGACTAAATCTGAGATAATCACGATTTTATAAATTTAAACACCCTACCATTGGAACAATGGGACCAATAATATGGGGAGGGTCAAAGGCAGAATGATCTGTCCGTTGTGTGTATTTCCTAGACAAAACATTTTTTCGCCTTATCCGTTCCTACGGAATGCAAAACAAAAGGTTCGCTATGAGGCAAAAGGATAGCTTAGTGGTAGAGGCATTCGGCTGCAGATCCAGTGGCCCCGGTTTCAAACCCATTTGAGTCTTCTTCAGAGGTGAAGAGAAAAAATTTTTGAGGATTTTTGAGCGGGAATGATCTGTCCCATTCTGTATATTTCTAGACAAATCATTTTCGTATCGGCCACCTTCCGGAACATAAAGCGAGGTCTCCTGACACGGGGTGTATAAGCTCCAGTGAGTGAACATTCAGCTCCAGATTGAGGTCTCCGGTTCAAACCTTGAATTGAACTTCCTTCTTCAGGGTAAGAAATATATTTTTACTTGGGAATTTAGAAGGCAGGGAATAATTTGTCCCGTTACTGTATATTTATTCTAGACAAAGGATTTTTCGCATACGTGATGGTGTGCGTCACATCCGTGATAGTTTTTAGTCCACACATTCGTGACGGGGGTGGAGCACATTGAAAAAATTTACCCTCATCCTATTTCTCTATCACTAAAAGTATAGCTTTAAAAAGGTGTTTGCGGATTGTGAATTCAGACAATGCATTGAGATTTAAGAGTGGCTGGTATACAACTAGAAGACACTCTAATTGAGTCTTTGATAAACTGAAGTGCAATAATAACATTTTGGTAAAAAATAAATACAGTTTGAGTACATATATACTACGATTGATTTCAGCATGCTACATGGTGGGAAGGTACTATGAAGAAATATAGTTTAGAAAAAATGGTATTAAGAAAATTCTGCAAAATCGCTTAATTTCTTTTTGGAACTAACCTATAAAATTAAGGTTATATTATAATTCATTCCTAGTGAGTTTCTATTTATTACGATCAAACATTTCCCTCTCAATCAAGCTTGCCTTTTAAATGGAGTATTGACTGTTCTCGAGTTTAAATTATTTCAAGATAATCCAAAATATGTATTCAAAAATTTAAAAACCAAAAGGTTTATAAAAGAGATAATAAGAGTAAGATTTATTCAAAAGATTTATTTTTCGTAAAAATATATTATTGAATAACTTTTGGAAAAAGAATATCTTCAATGAAGGTGATTTTAAATGGTGAAGTGGATTGATATTTTTACCATGCTAGCTAATATCACGTTTCAATTGTGCCACCATATAGGTGGTTATCAGCTTCTACCCCAATGTAATTTTGACTCCCCGTTTCCTCCCAAGAGAAACGCACCTGAGTTCGTGAATACAAAACTGTACTAGGAATATTATTTTGCCGAGATCATCAAGCCGAGATGCTCTAAAAGCATTTTTAATACTATGAGCATAATTATACGACATGGAATGTATCGATTTTTCTACATCAGGATAATCTACCAGTTTGGGTGTAAAAGGCCTGCACCAAACCAGCAATGCCACCATGCCTGCAAAGCAAAGAAAGGAAGAATTTAAGACATTAGTTTCCTTTGATGAACTGTACAGGAACTTGATAATGGACCAAGGAATAAAAATAACAACAAGTCTTTGAAATTTTAATATCTTTACTGTACATTACTTCATTCTTAGTACAAACTATGGTGCCAGATGCACCAGTATAAATAGTGGGAGCAATCTGGTTTTACCGTTTCCATACAAATTAGACATTTAAGAATATAAGATAAGTAATTATATGCAAATTCCAACTAGCTGCAAATAGCTTTTGGCTGGAATTTAAGAGCATATTTATTTCATACCCGATGATAAATTATCTTAAAATGAACCTTTAACGAACTTTTGCTTCTCACTTCCAGCTCATCTTTAACTTGATGAGGTCTAGCGGCTTATATCATATTAATATAAGGCTGTAGAGTTTTGAATTATTTAAAATAAAATGAAAAAAATTAAAAATATTTTTTATCAAAAGTATACTGAATAATGTTTTGGGATTTCATGAAGAAAGTAATATCTTCAATTGAATGCTGACACTTGAAGGAAGATTATTCTATCTGGTAGCCTTCGTTCGAAACAGTATCTTAGCCATCGCGCCAAAGCGATCGTCATTGCATGTTAGCTATTACTGGTTTATATCAGTGTCACACCACCATATAAATGTAGAAAAATGAATTTGATGGAATGACATGGATTTTTTTTTTAATAGATGATGAGAATTTTTATACACAACATTACAAATTTCTTGTAAAAAGAAAAATAGATTTAAAATCGACCCTTCATATTACGAGCCTCTATATTGCAGATCTTTCTAAAATAGTGAACGTTTTATAGGGCCAGAGCATTTTCACGATTTTCTTTAAATGAACTAATCTCTCCCCAACCGCGAAATGCATTTTCTATATAACGAACTTTTTCTCTTGTGATTCAATTTTATCTCCCTATTTTCAATATTTTTAGACGGTATTGTGTAAGTTGTTTTCTAAATTTTGCTCATTTGGTGAGGGTGCGAAATCTTGAACTGGTTTTATGGGTTTAGAACAATAGAACTCAGGCGTTTCATTGAAGAAGTGCAACCTTTAACGCCATTGTCTAGTTCAGTAGCAAAATCTTCGGTATCCCCTCCGCACCCTCGATGAAGTTGTCTCGTGTCTTCACGTGTCCTTGAGACTAGATCCTAAGTTCATTTGTACTGTTGATCAGTCGTGCTGGTAGCTTCATTTACTCATTAACTAGGAAATGTCAAAACGTAAGTGCTTAAACATGAAAAGAAAAACAATTAATTGTTCTTCAGGAGAGGATAAGGGTACAGAGAACTTTTCTTACGAGTTTTTCTTTCTTTCTTTTTTTTTTTTTTTGTATATAAGATATATAAAATAAATATATATTCATTTAAAGAGATTTGATTAATTACTTTTCATCATTATATCATTGTTTATGAAGATTTAAAATTACGTGTTGTAACTGTTTCATAAAGAAAATGGAAAGAATGAACTTCTACATAGCGAATATTTTTCCATATAACAAACTTTTCGGGATTTAGAGACTTCGATACATAGAGTTCAACTGTATTTATGCTAAAATAGTAACATTGTGAATATAAATATTATCGTCTTATGACAACTGTAACACATTGGATATATATTGTCTGTTACAACTGTGTTAATGCTTTAAAAGTTTAGTGACATTTCACAACATTCTATCTATACTTGCGTAAATTCTATTTTTCTAAAAAATGTTGCTGTCAACAGAGCTGATTTTCCATGTAAAATTTAATTTCCTACATTCACGGAAATATTTTGTTTGTTTTTAGATTCTATATGTTAAAACAATTTCCTTTGATGAATTACTTCATCAGTGCGAGGGGGGTGGATTATATGGCAGCTCGTGGAACTGGTACTTCGTAATCCTTACGAAAGGGGAATTTTTGGCGCATTTGTATTTCTGCCCAGGAGACATTCAGTTAGACAAAAGCCAATTATTTCGTTTTTAGATTTAGGCATGATAACTCTGCAGGCACCTGCAACACATTTTTATTGGATCCCGATTGGTGCTTGTATTGAACAGCGTCCTGACTTTTCAGTTGTTCACCTATATTTTACGCTGGTTTCTGTTTAATAATATGATGAAAGAAATTCTTGTAATCTGTGTGGAATATACAGTATGACTTGGAAATAAAGGAAATATATACTACTGATGCGATTTGTAATTTTTGGGAAATAGTTCAAGCACCAAACATTAGGGTACACTATATATTATGATGCCGTGAGATTTGTTCCCCTAATTTTTCAATTAGTACTATTAGTTCACACACTACTCATAAATATATATATATATATATATATATATATACATATATCTAAACTTTCAATTGTAAATAAAAATACTTTTTATTCAGCGACTCAAGTTCAAATAAATTTTTTTAAAACTTTTTAACGGATGACACTTGATGTTTGTAGTTTTCCAAATACAGTCAGACCTGTTTTTTGTGCGGTCTTTTTATACGATTTCCTTTTCCTACGTTTTTCTTATGTACGATATTTTTTTGTATGCAGCGTATAGATTTCAATGGCTTTGGTGCCACTGCCAATGTTTTCTATCTATTTACTAGTGGCGTAACGGAGAGGAACGATTAGGGGACCACCCCAATTAAAGTCAGGTTTTTGCTATTAATATTTTGTAAATTGGGTAAATACGTATTTAGCGGCGTATGTCATACTTGTGGGTCCCTAGAGTCCTGCAGTGCAGGGGTGTACGTTACCACCACTAAGGGTGTAGACGCTTCAAGCTCTGTTCATTTGTTGCAACAGTATCACTACAATATGCATTCCAGTTGCTTTCTTTTCAACGATAATGTAGCGTTCTTGATTGAGACAAAACTATTCAATGACAATTGGCAGTATACTAATTTGTCTAAATTATGAAGACGGACAAAGAAGCCAGATTCTTTTAGTGATAAGGATAAAAATATGCAGTGATAAAAGCTTTTAACAAATTGGAAAAGCATTTTTTAAGATAGATACCACCAGTTAAGAAGAGGTGTAAAATTACAAAAAGGGGCTTTAATCATGTATAGCTGGTTATCATGAGCATTTACAACAACTGACCACCCGTCCTAAGTCAGAAAATCTTATCTCTTATTTTACGCTGCCAAAATAAATCAATTGAAGTACCTTCAAAGTGACAGGAAATGGATTTTGAAATTATTCATTACGGTTTTGGATTACGATGAGTAACGATGAAGGCCAGGTAAGTGCATTTTAAAGACATCCATATATACAATGATAAACTATATGTTTTTAAAATATTTCCATGTGTAATATTTAACAATTTATTTGTTATGGATGTACTCTTACATACATTTCACGTAAATAAATTCATAATTTCCTATAATTTCATTTACCTCCCCTCCTCAATATACGCGGCTTGGTGGCACTTTAAGGGGAACGAATCGCGTTACCTTTAATTGGTAGTTAAGTTAAAAAATAATAAAACTAATTTTTAAAAGATAATATTTAATCTTTAAGAAATTATTATATACTAATTGTGTACACAAATCCTTCATTTTATATTGTTCTACTGTCATGATTTTGTTCCCTAGAAGTACATAAAATTACTCCTGATATTTTTTAATTAATAGTAAAATGATGAAATCCAGTTAACTAAAATTCAGACTGAACATCCCTAGATGTATCCCGCATAACCTCAAAAGGTTGGCATTCTTCGCGTCATGTAAAATCAAGCAAAGAAACAAATTCATCAGCTACGTAGGCATTTTTTGATCCTGGCCACAATTGTGGATACAATTTTAGAAAAATATATGACTAAATGAAGAATTTACTTAACAAAAAATTGCACCCTAATTTTATAATTGAAACAATATATTTTTTTCCATTTATACAGAGCACAATGTTATATAAACTTCAAAACAGTATTTTTATACACTTGTTCATCATATGAAGCTAATATAATGATATCATTGTCTTTAACAGATTAGAACGCACAATACTTTTAATAGCCAATTTTTTTTTTTTCAATATGTAATAAGCTTAGCTTTATTCAATTTCCTTCCTTGCAAATAACATAACATATGCTACCACATTTTCCATGAACACTATCACGTTTTACGTTATATATGATAAACCTCATTTTATTTAATTATGAGATAGAAACGTCCGGTTTCCATGGAGACGAAAAAACATCAAGGATCCCTTTTCCAGTTCTCTATCTTTCTAAGATACCGTCAGAAACACATCATAGGCAACAAAAGAGGACTTCATATCCGGACCAATATGGTACTGATAATAAAAGAGTAAGGTGTACGCATGATAAATTGGGCACCATTCGGTGCAACAGACCACAGCATAGAAAGGAAATATATTTACTAACTAATCTATTACTGTTTCAAGTAATCCTCTCTACAGAAAGAAGCATGCTGATGATTATATATATTGAAATGAGTAAATAAATATCTGAGGATTATAGCTGTAAAATTTATTAAAAAAGGGATTTTTTAATCTTTTAAGAAATTTTCAATTCAGTTTTTCAATTTCTATTATTCGCTCACACCTCTCTACATTTTTGTTTATTTATTTTTTATCTTCCCAGTAGCGTTTTTCAGTCGTTAATAAGATGCATTTTAAAACGCTCAGTTGGGCTTAGATTTTATATACATTGTATTTTGGACCGCAATGCAGTAATTTAGTATAATTAATAAAAATTAATTGATTAAAACTAATCTTTTTGAAGAATTACAAATGCCGCCACGTCGGCATCATTTTTAAGCGACTTGTGTTAAGACTTGTGAAAAGGTTTTCCTCACGTTTTTAAAGCATTCAGTTGAACTGAAATTTTACAGACTTACGATTGTTTTTGGATGACAATGATACTTTAATGATAATTAATAACAATTAATTGCCTATTAATAGGGATGAAATTTAAGTTTGGGGGATCTTTAATGAGATAATAACACTGGTCTCCAAAAGTTGAGGTACAATCTGTTTGAATGCAGAAATAAAACATTTATAGGAAATATGCCTTAAACATTTATTTATTGAATGCGTCATAAAAGTGTACGTAACTGAAGCGTAAAAATAATTTAAAACAAAAATTGCACATGGCTGAAATGTCCTCTTTGGAAGAAAACAGTACTTCTTGTTTTTATTTGGTAATATATCATAGAATCATTGCATTAAAGGTTTCTAATAAGAAATGTGTACACACCTAATTTGAATTCCTTGGCTGTATCGACTTTCAAAGCTATTAATTAAGTTGTAGAACACCAAAAGGGGAAATGAAGCCCAGGCAGTTGAGGCTCAAAGTTGATATTGTATGGAAGTTTAAAGACTTAAGTGCTGTTTCAAATGTTATTCTCGTTAGTTGACTGATGTTCAAAATTATAAAATTCATCGTCATTAACACCTTCAAGACCATCAAAATGTGAAAGAAGCATTTCCCCAGGTCCGAACGTTCTGAGAGTATACGCACGCGCGGGACCGGGCGAACTTTCCGGTTAAGCCTAGTTTCATTGAAAAATTTATATAAAATCTTTAATGTAATCACGCTAAAATTTGCAGAATTTTCGCAATGTTTAAAAGAAAATAATTACGAATTTTACTGAAAATGTTTTAATTTTAATAAAAAAAAAGTACTCTTTTCTTCATGATGATTAAAATAAAATAGTCTTAAGACTTACAAAATACTATCTGGCGATACTCAAACGATAAATTTATTCTCTCATAAATTTCTTTGGGCTTGAACTGAAACAAATCTTTTAAATAACAACTAATATATGTTTTTTTTTTAATTTTTAATCAATCCTTATATTGTACATCGCTTTCTTAGAATCACAATAGTATTATGTGTTCTATTCTTATGGTTATATCAACTCTGGTTGCGATAACAACGAAAAACAATCGTTTGTCATGCTGAATTAAAAGTGAGTCAGTAAGAATAAATTATTAATTTTCGTTAAAAATAAGTCATTGCAAGACCATGCAATGAAATTTGTTCCATGAAGAAATGCTTTTTAAATGTCTTTGAGTATTAAAATTATTGTTGTAAATACAAACCATAAATTAGATAAATACTGAAACCCTTATTATGAATGTCTGATGCCAAATAAACTAATAAGGTTTCCATACATTTCCAACTTAGTCAAAATATAAACAGAATTCCAGAGCGTAATAAATCACGAACTTTTAAATACCCGATTCTCTCGAAAAATCTAAACATGGGCAAAATCTAAACATTGTTTACATTCATAAATGTCCCGGATGTAACTTTTAAAAATTTGGAGCCGAGAGCAAATATTGAAATTCATAGTTTTCTGAACAATTATTCGAAAAAAATTGAAACAATTGAAAAAAATGAAAAAAAACGTTCCAAACTCAGATCACACTGGTGTGATCATGGGCCTCAGAGCTGGGAAAGCGCAATCACATATATGATACCATAGGCCCTGGAGAGAGAAACGTGTGATCACATATGTGTGATCATAGTCTTAAACGGGTTAAAACTAATGTTGCAGTAGAGGATTACGTTTATAAGCAGATAATATATGAATACCCTAATCTAAATCCTTATTGTACTTAAATTATTTCAATTAATTAGTTAAAATTAAGTAGAAGATCTGTGCAAATATGCTTTGCATCTTTCACTAAGATTGTGGGATTCTTCTGTTCCTTCTATCATTGAATATTATGAAATATTTGCCATATCTAAGTATACAGAAAGAAAACACCATACATGCTTTCAGTAATATAGTCAGAATGTATGATAACCAATGCTTTGCGATGCTTTGATGGATCATGCAGTCATATATTTTTATTGCGCTTACGTCTGAAACGATTACATACTCAGGAGACATGTTTTTGTGGATTATCTTTCTTACGGGGTAGATACCAAAAAGAAGCCATCAGCTAAGTCAAATGATTAAGCATACGATATTTTGATCTTGTAGCTGAGTGAATTTTAAAATTAAAATTTACATATTTGATTTTCTTACAGTTACTTTTGTGTGGATACTACCTTCTAAACAAAAATTCATCAAGTTTTGTTCAGTTCCTCCTTTTTTTTTTGAAAAAAAAAACTATTTCAAATCGTTTCAAACAGGTATACTTTCAACTAATTACACACGTAATCAGTATAATAACACAACCCTAATTTTTATTAAAGCTACCCAATATATGTGTAATTTTATATGCATATTTATCCGAAGGGCAGAAAGAACATTCGAATCATTTCCTGTTGCACGAGGAACGAATAAATAGTCGAATCAAGAGAAAGTCGTTGCATTTGTCATGTTTTGATTTTAATAATGCAAGAATGTGCTAAATATAGTTCATTTGCTTTGAAATTAAAATAAAACTGTTTTATCAGATTTGTGATGTTATTTTTCTGGATTCATGGCATGATTATTTAGTTATATTACATGGTGATTAAAAACATTTCGTTCATATTTCGTGGGGAAGTATGGAATATGTCACGAAAACTAATTTCACAAGAAAATTATCTCCCAAATGTACGTTTGCAGATGTAAGAGGACACTGTAAGTATCAATCAGTCAGTATACAGCTCGGACAATCACTCCTGTTGTCATCAGTGTACGAGGCTGACTTACAAGTTATAAGATGAACCATATTACGAAGATCAAAAGACTTGCTAATACGCGCATCCCGCAAATGGGGCACACAGGCAGAAGTTTTCGAAACCCGATACACTGACAAAATAATTCAACAACGCAAATGTTTGAATTCAGTGCTTATCAAATTTTCAATACTTGCGACCCAATATTCAATCCACAATTTTCATCAGAGCCCCCCCCTCTATACTATAACGATGAATTGAATTCGATAATACGATAACTTGACGCTAAGGCTACAATAAGACTTTAACCTCTTCGCCATCGACGTATATAAACGTCTCCGCTCAGCAAAATTGATGAAATCGCCCCAGACTTTGTATATATACGTCTTTCAGAAAATATGTTCACTACTATCCATATAATTATTCCGAAGACTTTGGAATGCAATAAAATAATGAAACTTTAACATTGTTTGAGAAGGATTTACTTATTTCAGAGGATTTTCTTATTTTCCCTTTCTCTCTCTCCACAAATACATATGCGTGCCAAAAGGTGGTATTTAGGAGTGAATCGCGTAAATTTTAATGAGCAGTTAAGGATTTAATTATAAGCCATGCGTGATCTGGATAAGTGTTATAAATTTGGCTTATAATTTTATATATAACAAATTGAATTTGCGGTCACTAGTAATTATTCAACTTGTTTTTCTTAAAGCTTAGTATTTTTAAGATAATTATAAAAGTACATTGTGCAGTACTGATACATTTATAAGTGTATTATATCAGTGTAAAGTATTTATTTCATTATGACAGAATGTGTATTTTTGTTTGTTTACTTTTTCAAAAATTAATAATTCATTGAGGATAATCTTTTGCTTTCGACTTTCAATAAGTAGCACCGCCCTTTTAGGGTTATCGCGCCCCACAGATTGAAGCCCTGATTTACATATGCATTATAATCTATGCAGAACTGCACCTCTTCAACCCGTATAATACACGAATACAAATGGCCTTGGACTGTCAACGTCGAAGATAAAAAGTTCAATAGTGTTTGAGATAATCCAGACTCTAAAGTACACAAAACGTTGCGCAGAATTACATCGGTGGATAGTGCACGAGCAGGGTTTACATCACTTACCATCTGCAAAGTGTGCAGTTATGCAGCCTAACGATTATCTCTCAAGCGATGTGGCATTTCTACAATGAAACCCATGCAAGAACGATGTCGAGGACCCCAGTTTTCAAATTCTGTCCTTTCTACAGAAGGAAGTGTCACATTCAGTCGTGAATGTACATCCAGTACACAAAATTCTAAACGTATTGGGTTTACGGCAATGCTTATGAGCCACAAAGAAGTCCTGTTGCGCAATATCTTTTCCATAAATGTAATGGGTTGGAATCGTCATTGTTTGTAAGGACCTTAATTGCTACCCGCCTGGCTGGACATCAGGGAATATCTAATCTTTCTCGAGACCAGTTTTACGCCGACTTTACAGAACGCTGTGTTCCTGCACATATCAGCCAAGATATGTGTTTTCAAAGCTGGTGGAGCTCCAGCCCAAAAGCACAATTACTGTGCGTGCCTCTACCTCATCACTAGTAAAAGCCATCTCTCGTACATTCAGGATTCATATGTATATATATATATATATATAGGGTTTTATTTTGACATTTGGGGATAGAGAAAGGACGACAACTATTACTTGTACAGATACTTCAATGTTTGGTGATGCACAGGACAACCGACAACACACATTTTAAACTTAAAAACACAGGCAAAGAGAGTTGTACCTCGTCTAATTCAAAGCACTCGTTAGAATGTTTTAATAGGAGAGAGGAACCATCTTACTTGGCCTGCTTACTTGGATTGTCTGACTTAGTTCAGACATTATTTTTCTCAATATTCCATGAGCAAAACATTTGACTTGATTATTCGAGTTCAAATTCGCTAAACAGATTTTACTTACACAATTATTTTCCTTCACAGATGCTATCAATGTCCTCTGTGAATTTATTATTTCCTCGTTATATATGTATAAATAGCATAACATTTGTAAAATTTTAATATTTTTGAATTTATTTTCTTTTAAAATTATAATCCGAAAACCTGTTTCGAAAAGAAACCCATCTTTATTTTTTATCTCACTTGTTGAATGCTTGAATCCTATATCTTAGTAGATTTTCTCTTGATTCATCGTGAAAAATTAGATTTTGAATTTTTTCCATTCGATTCTGAATTCCCAATAAAATAATAATAGCTACAAGAGTGTCTTCTAGGGGGGAGTAAGGGAAAACTTTTCCCATAAATGTAGGTAAGGTTTTAAAAGGCTTCAGGGCTTAAGAATTTTCTGAGAACAAACCTTCCACCATTTCTATTTACAACAGTGATCAAAACCATATGAAATATAACGATAGGAATGTTCCAAGCCTCCATTTTGAAGTATAAATATTGTATGCCATAAAATATATGAATTTCAAAGAGTACTAAGATCACATGAATCAAGAATGATATTGCAAAGGTTGTTGCATGACCTAATAACGCTAAAATCGAATAATGAGATCCAATTTGCATATCCGAAAAAGCACTTTTAACTTTACCATTTTTATTGTTTAGATTTTTCTTTTCTACTTTTTTATTGGACTATAACTGCATGTGCATATTTAATTATATGTTCAAGAACTGGCAACAATGAATTTAAGTACAATAAAATATAATCCTGTATCTAGTGATTCCTTCTATCAAACACATAAGGATCACCAGCAGAAATTAAAAGCAGTTACTGTCACTTGGAAACACTCATGAGATTTAAATAAAAAAATTTTGCTAAAACCAAAAATAAGAAAATAAATAATAGATTTTTACTTCATATGAGAGAAATAATTTCTTTTTGAAAATAAAGATTTATGACTAGTTTTCCAATTTTTTTTTTGAATTTCATTGAATATATACTGGTTTTCTATACATTTTTAGCATTAGTAAAATATAATATTTTCAAATACAAAATTATTCACAGCTTAAAATCTATTTTCAATAATAAAAGAATTTCATTTCTAAAGAACCAATACCGAATATGGGTAAGCAGACATTAAGGTGAAACTAATTTTTCAGTTGTCTACTCGTACTCTATTATATAAGGACTAATTCTTTCTTTCCTTTCACTTTTCAACAACAAAATAATTGCACTCCAACCAGATAAGAGAATTAAAAATTGTGCTGTCACAGTCTTCAATCTCTAATCGGAAAATAATTATTTCAAGAATGTAGAAAATAATCAATTTTTTAAAGAAAAACTTGTTTTCAAAAACCAAATTAATTATTTTTATAAAATATATTAACTTATATATTTAAAGTTACTTGGAAATGCAAAACGAACATTTGCAGTTCTATGTTTAAAAGTTTTTCTTATTCTTGGCAATGTTTTGATTCTTCTTTCAAAATATTTTTTAACCTACCTTTAAGTGTTAAACTGCAAAATTGATTTTGGCGAAAACTTTTCCGATTTCTTGGCAGTTTAGAAAATTATTTAGTGAATAGAACTCTTTTGATATTATTTTCAACCAAATATTCAAACAATTTACCATTTTTAAAAAATAAATTTAAAAACTTGTTTATATTCTACCTCAACTTTTAATGAAATTAATTTTTTTCCTTGCGCAATTTCTTTTATTACTTCATCCCTTTAAGTTCTAGAAACTATAATGCATATATATCTATAATTATGAGTGTGTATATATATATGTATATATATATATATATACTATATGTGTATATATATATATATATATATATATATATATGTGTGTGTATATATATATGTGTATATATATATATATATATATATATGTGTGTGTATATATATATGTATATATATATATATATATATATATATATATATATGTATATATATATATATATATATATGTGTATATATATATATATGTATATATATATATATATGTATATATATATATCTTTATATATATCCTAGTTAACTCCTTAATTGCCACGGGCATAAATATACGTCTCACTCGACCAGTGCGTTTAAATTAACAGCGAAAGAATAACTCCGAAATGCGATTTTTTCTTTACCATGATATCAGTAAAAATATTCTGAAGGCCTTAGAATGCACTGAAATAACCTTGTTTCTGTTTCTAAAGCGGTACTTCTTAAAATTTCTATATTTGTGACCCAATTTTCAATCATATTTTTCATCGTCCCCCCACCATACAATAAAAATGTATTGAATTCAATAAGACTATACTTTGACTCTAAAGCTACGACTTTAATTATAAACACTACAAATTATAAAATAAGCCTTAAACTTTTATATAATTTTACACATATGACCTAAAGCCGTAGGAGTCACTGGTAATTATTAAATTTGTACTTAACTTAATTTTTTGTTACATTAATTATCGGAAATGCTGAGTTAGTATAAAAAGAAGAAGTATTACCAAAGTACTTACACTTTTACCAGAATTAGATTAATTTTCTCGTTAGTCATTTTATTCTTATATTAAGAACTTTTTCACTTTTAGTTCGATTAACCATAAAACTTGATATTTTAGTTGATTTTAACTATAATTTTCATTTTTGGATCTATCCCAAAATAAAGGCGTGATTTTTAACTTCTCTTATAATTTATTTTTTAGTTCAATCTACAAGCAAACGTATTTTTATTACTTGTTTTGTACTGTTTTATTGGACGTGAGGAATTTATACTTAGGGGTTTTATTACTTGGGCCTGGTTTAGCTGTAAGGGGAATAGTTTTGCAATGGAAATTAATAGACAGTTCTGAGGAGAAATATATTCTCTCCCATTAAAGAGGCTTTGGATGTATTTCCGTATCGTTATACTTTAAAGATTTCGTTTCTATGGGTAGAAGTCAAACTAATGAAGAAGTGTGTTAAGAAGAGATATTAGATAATCCAATCGTATTATCACCGTTTACTGACTGCTATAATCTTAATTCATTATCACTTCTAAACGTATGCTTTATAAAAATAAAAATATTTAACAGTTTAGAGACATGGTATTTTCACATACAAGGTCGTTTTTTTTTTATTTATTCCCATTTTCAAAGGAAAACTGAACCAACTGTTTTATTGGCTAGCAAGAGATACAGTGCACCCACACACTACTCTTTTCACCACACAAGAACGAACTTTGAACATTCATATGAACTAAGAAGCCTATTCGCTCTTTAGAGGTCACTGTAATCTTTTGGTCTATATCTGGAATTAGTCATAAAATCTTGAAATGACATATGGAATTAGTCGCAAATCTGGAAATGAGTATAAGGAATTAGTCCGCCAAATCTAAATATTTATTCCCTGATCCAACACACCGAACAAAATTATGAAATTATTGTGGCACCATCGGTCCTTGACAAGTGTGCAAATTTCGAATTGATCTGACCCTTCAAAGTGGGTAAAATCGAGTTAAAGATTCCATTACATACAAATTGAAAACATATAAAAGCACACATAAAAGCGTGTTCTTTCGTTTAAACACTGTGAAGTAATTTCAACAAACTTGAAACATCTAATTGTTGTTGCTACTAATGTCACCTGATCGACATGTCCCAGATCAAGGCCCACGAAATTCTCCATTGCAAAAACTAAATCCTATGTCTTACTGGAGCCTTATGTCTTTCATTGTGTGATTTTCCTAATGTGTATGTGTTTTTCGAATGCGATTGTTTTGATGTTATCTCTCTTGTTTGTAGAGAATAAGCCTATATATATATATATATATATATATATATATATATACCAACGTTTCAATTATCATAAAGTTTTAATTTAATAATTAAAATTTAACATGTATGCCTTTTTCTGTACTAAAAAAAAGTGTTTTAAAATCATATGGTTTTCAAGTTAAACATGATTTATAAAGAGATTTTACCGTAAAATAAAAATTAATTTTAAGCAAAATAAAGGTAGATACAGATTGAAATTTTACACTACCTAAATATTACGATTACATTAAATCTAGATTTAGGATATAATTTTCAAACTTTATGATAGGTTAATAACGAAATTAATACCAGTAAGTAAGCATTAGTGTTTAAGGATCACCAATAAAAATATCAAATGTTACAAACGAGTAGATTTTCATTTGAATCTATACTAAGAGTCAAGAAGTTATTGAACAAAACTGTCTACTCAGAAAATTTATCCTAGACTGCGAGATTAATACTAAATCTCTTGAATTAATATAAGAAATACATTAAGCTTGTTTGAAATATTTTACAACATAAGTACTTTGGGATACAATATAATTCTGATTTCTTAGAAAACAAATTAATCAAAATTTATTTTTGTATTTCTAGAAAGTGATTGTATTGATAAAAATGTTTTATGCAAATACATACAATTTACCTTAATGAGAAATAAGGTAACTTTATTCTCATATTTAAATTTATATAATTTTGCTAAGAAGTAATAATTAAGATGTCAAGCTGCCTTTTAGCTATATTCCGTTCTTTTTCATTTACTATTAACCCGCGATCACTCGCGCGGGGTGTTCTGTACACCCCAGCAACAAGAAAATCCTCCCAGGATTCTAAAAAGAATGCGCAGAACCACGACTTTTTCTGTAGCTGCACATTTTAGGTCATTGAACCTTCAGGCTTAATGCAATCCCTCTTTTTCGAACGATTGGAATTTAATGACCTTCAGAAATTTATCTGGGGGGGCTGAGAACTCCCACGAGAAATTGAGCATTTGTATACAGTCTGCTCTGAATGTTTGGGAAATGATTAAAATATTGTTTTTCTATACTTTCTACTATCATTATCTCATTAATTATAAAGTATATTTATTACTGGTATATACGTTTTATACTGGTTTATGAAAAAATATATAATTATGTGTTTTAAAATGAAAATTTTGTATGCTTAGTTTAAATTAATGTTAGTCTCATTTGTATACAATAAATTTAATAATTTTATTTATATAGTACAAAAAACATCTTATACTTTATAAATATGTATCATAATGACTTAATTTTATTTTCATAATTAAATACACGTGTTAAAAGTTTGGGGTGTTCTCTACACCCCGCGAGTAATGACGGTAGCAAAAACGGGCGCGAGTGACCGCGGGTTAAGGAAAATGAGTTATTTTGATTTAAAAATATAAAAACACACATTAATATATATTTATATATGTATGAAGTATTAAAAAAAATTTATTATGTAATCTGGTCTTATGTTTTTCATAGGAAGTCATACACATCTTTCCTTTTACTTTTTCTGGAACACGAAACCAATAATATTTTCTTTGAATTATCTGAAACCTAATCGGTGGATCTCTCATCATTTCCCCAAGCAATCTCAATCTACAGCATTGTGTGTAACATGAAATCACATTGTTGGACCTTCAGGCAATGTTTTTATTGTCAGTGCCAACATATTTTTACTAGGATGAAAGTCTATTCTCAAATTCCATAGATTGTTTCCTCAAGAGAGAAAGATAACAAAGAGATCACCTTGTAACCCAAATTGAAACCGATATCACATTTTCCTGACAAAAGAACCTAAAAATAAACCATCATATCCATATATTGTTCTTTTGATAAAATTTGAATAAAAAAAATGCAAAGATGGTGGGGTTGTGTAACATAGTCAAATTAAAAGATTCATCTTACCAACTTAATAAAATTCTCTGAGTACTTTCTGTATATTCGTATGTTTTATTTGTCTTAGAATCATAAATTCTGGAGTCTTCGGTGGTATAATTCTAAATTTATATTAAGGGTTTTTCAATGATAGTCTCTTAAAGACATGATATGAGGGCCTTTTTTGCAGGACTATAATATATTGTATTTAACCTTTTAACTGCCAACTTATTTTGATGATTTAGGTTCATAACTTGTCATTTTTTTAATTGCGAAAATCAAATGTTTAGTACAAAATAAAATAAGCTTAGTAGTTAAAAACTGACGTTTCGAATTAGACGCTTAAAAATTTTAATTTTTTGTAGCAACTGCATATTTGCTTGAGGTGTCTGCAAAACAGCGTGACAGTGGTGAATTTTGTTTCAAGGGGAGCATTATTTTATAAAAAGATAAATAAATAAAAATAAATACCTAACTTTTTAACAATTTAAAAATTCGAAATGTAATACATTGTTACACTCTTAAATACATTGTTACACTGAATACCAATCATTTGTATTCTGATACATTTCTGCATGCATAAAATTTATCGTTAGTTTGATATTTTATACATAAAAAAATAAAAATAAAAAACAGAAAAAATTAAATATTTCCTTAACTTCTTGAAACATGAACTCCCTCTTATAAAGTCTGATTTTTTTAAATCTGCTCTGATTTTGCTTAGTGTATAGACAAAACGATGCGCAACGATTTTCATATGTAATTGTAGTGAATTTATTTTAAATAAAAAAAATAAGAAGTGTTTAATGGTTTCTTTTTCATTCCTTTTTTTGAAATTAGAATTAACGAAAGTGTTAATTGATAAAAAAAAAAAAACTGTAACTTTCATTTAATAGATTTAAAAACTGAAAATCAAAAAGTATATATTTCTTATTTATTATTGGAAATACTTTAAACACAACATATAAATAGGTTACAAAGATTAATGGTAGTTTTTATTTAATGATAATTATATAAATAAATGAAAATGTCTACTATGTATCGTTTTATTTTGTATTGACATACAACGTATGTGACAGTTTAGCCATATTACACATGAATCCTACATTTTCATTCTCTAAGGCAGCGTTTCTCAAACTGTGGGGCGCGCCTCCTTTGGAGGGCGTGACAACTCTACGAGGGGGGCGCGAGCATATTGAAAAGTCGAAAATAGAAGATTATTTCAAAAAAGAACTGAAAGTAAACAATCAATAAATTCTGAAATAATAAAAAAATAAAATACACATTTACACTGATACATTACACTTATAAATGTATCAGTGGTACACAATGTAATTTATGATTAATTTAACAATACTAAGTTAAGAACAAGTTTAATAATTACCAGAGACCCCATGGGACTGTCATACATAAAATTATATACAAAAAGTAACACTTGTCTTGATAATTTGTATGGTTTATAATAAGTCCCTTAATTGGTAAATAAAAGTTGCGATAGCAGCTTCCCAAAGCAAATTGTTTTTCCACGTAGGCGCGTATAAGATATATTGGGGGAGGAATAAAGAAGGGAAATAATTTGAAATAAGTAAATCCTTCGTTAACATTGTCAATGTCATTTTATTGATTCCAAAACCCTTTTGGAAAAATTTTATGAATAACAGTGTACGGGAAAAGATCGATTTGGAAAACACATATATTTACGTCAGGCGAAATTAGTGCTTTGGCTGAGCGAGACGTTTATATAGGTCGGTGGCACTTGAGAGGTAAAATTCGCATCGTAGTTTTTGCATCAAAGTATAGTATTATTGAATTGTTATTATATAAGGGGGCGCGGTGAAAATTGTAATTGAATATTGGGTCACGAATATTGAAACTTTGAGAAGCACTGCTCTAAGGTAACCACCTATATTTTTGTAATAAGGAAGAATAAAATTATTTGCATAGAAATGTATAAAGGTTCAAAATAATATTTTACGTTAAAATGTTTTAGAAATATCAGTAAGGGTAGAAGTAGAACTATGAAAAAACGAACGTTATATATCCAATGGGATATGTTATTGAAAATACGTGAAACAAATTAAATTAAAAATACGTTAAAATAATTTATTTGATGCTTCCTTTAATTAAAAAAATATTAAAAAAATGTGTAGGATTCTATATTTATCTATATTTCCTTTTTATATAATTCTTGAAGAATTTAGTCATAATGTTTCAATGAGAAACCATTAAATTAGACTTTATTAAATCATTAAATATTATTCAATGATCGTGAAACAGTTAATGTTTCTCTGATTACACTATTTTTCACCAAATCTACAGATTGCTTGAATGTCAATTTAAAAAAAAATAAAAAAAAGCTTTATTTCGTTTAGAAAAAAAGGATGTTTTTGCAAAATTTAAGAGACTAAAAAAACCCGAATATGATCTAAGAAAGGATTCTATGATATCAATACACTTTTCGAAAAATTCAAAATTTTCATTTTACAGATTTGTAAATCAAATCGGAGATAATAACAGAAAATTAGTTTAATACCAAGTTTATAAAACGACAAAATACGTTTAAATAGAAAGTTAAAAATTTATGAAGAAAAATACTATTACCCCTTTGATGCTTTCAGAAGCATTTTCTTTTTAATTTGAACATTTTCAATCAAATAAAAATAAACGTCAAAAAAAAAAAAATTATAAAAAAGTAATTTTAACGGTTTGAAGAAAAAATTTTTTAATCCGGCTTCGGAATAATTTTCAAAGAAGAGTATTGTAGAGAAAAAAAGGGGAAATGAACCGTTAGTTCTCCCATAAATTTATATAATCCCCGCAAATCAAAAGAAAATAGTTTTCCATTCCCCCGGAATTAAAAAAAAAAGGGGGGAAATGATAATTTTTTCTGCCTTCAGGTCAGAACTATTTATTTTCATATCACGTCCCATATATTTTAAAAAAGATTTGTTGAACCCCTCCCCTACGAAATTTTTATAAAAAAGAATTTATTTCGATCAAAAAAAATTTCATTTCGTCTTTAAAAAATTTTTGATTTGAGATTTTTTGATCAAAAGGGGCTTAGTTTTATTGTAGTTTTCAATTAATTTTTACAAAACGCTTTTTAGAAAGGGTGAATATTTTTTGGGACGTTTTTGCAACATAAGAAATGTATGTTGATGATGAAAAAAAGAACGTATGTTTTATCCCTTTTGAACATTCAATATTTTGTTATAATTTTTAATTTATTCATTGCATTTTTTTTTCTTTTTTTAAAAAATTTTTTTATCTATTTAAATTATTTTCTTTATTGAAATTTTCCTTGTTTATATTCTGTTATATTTTTTTTCTAAGCCTTTCATTTAGTTCTAAATGTATATATTTTTTTTTATAATTTTTATTGAGATATTATTTTCGGCTTTTATTTTTTCCCTTTACGTTTTAAATTTTATTTTATTTAAATATATTTTTTTTTTAATGTATTTTATGTAATTTTTTTAAAAACGTAAACACACATTATATCATTTATTCTAAATTTTACTAGAACATAATTTTAAATATTGTCGTTTAATTTCGTCCCAAGCATAACAAAATTCAATGTCTTTTAAAACAAAAGTTCAAGGGAAATATGCATTTTTTTTTTTTGAAAAAATATTTTTTTAGAGTTGCCTTTTTAAACTCACCCTTTTCATTTTAAAGGAAACACCATCCATTAATAAATTCCAACTATACTTTTTAAGGGGGGCATTTTGTCTTAGGTATATTCACCGTATAAAAAAAGCACCCTAACGAAAAAAAACCGAACCAGTTGCCTTTCTTTAAAACCCGATATAAAAATAAAAAAATGGGGTTTTAAATGGGCAAAAAAGAAAAAAGGTTCCCAACGATCTAGAAGAAATGGAAGCAGGGACGCACATTCTGGCATGGCAAACTGTGCCCCGGGCCCAGAGCCTCGTCTGCAATGAGGACCACGTCTCGTTCTTGATTCAGTCTTAAGAAGATCATAATTATAATAGTTCCAACGGGGTCAAATTTCCTCAGAAAAACTAGGAATTTCGCAGGATATGTCAACTGGATGCATGTGAGTACCGTCGACCCTGTCTCTGCCTAGGCCTACTGTTGTACACCATCGTTACTCATTGAGTCAAAAGACGACTTATGCGATTGTAAGTCATGCACATTTATTTGTTTAGGGTTATTGTAGGTACGAGTATTTGAAAATAAATGCTATGCATTGTTTTCTTTTAACCACTTCCCTTACAGATTTTTTTGGAAAAAATTGCAGTCACCAAATTTTTTTTTATTATTATTATTAAATACAAGGAAACGAAGCAAAATAAAATATGTAGGTTTTAACTAGAATTTTTAATTTTTACAGGTATAAAAGCATTTAGTTTTAATATTAGTTTACTATCCCGAGTTATCTCGGGCAAATGGAAAAAAGTTAAATATTAGTATTTGTATGATAGTTTTTGTAGAAAGGGACAACTCAGCGTGATACCTGAGACTCTGTACACTGGAGACTCTGAACACTCTTACCAGCTTATCTCTGGAATCTCTTTTACGAAAGCACACCACAGAGTACACTGCCTCATTGGATTTTTTTTCCAGTAGCAAGAATAACACATGGAAAATGCCCTAAGGTTAACCTGAGTGGGGATGGACCAATCTTGGTTCTCCCTGATGTGGCAGAAAACCCGTCACGATGATTTTCCTAAATTATTTTTTTAATCGGTTCCTTTCTAAATTGTTTAAGGGATCGGGAATCTCCTGGTTTACAGTACAAAAGGTAGGCTTCATACAGAAGCATCACTTCTACTACTTTCAATGATCATCTCTTCATATTCACTATCTGAAAAGAGATCGCCTTCGCTATCTTGCATCATCTCCATTATTTTACTTTTTTGCACAACGAAACTATCCTTCTTTATGACTCACTAGTCCACAAGCTGACGTGCACTATACAATAGGTAAAAAACGTGACCTGTCTCTCCCAAAGATTCGCGAAACCAACAAAACTTTGCAAACTGCCAATTAAAACTGAATATTTCCTTTCATTTCCCCTAGTCCAAGTAAAAATGTGATAAAACCAATCGTTCTGAAAACTTCTCCTTCCCCCGAGTTTTCTCGGGATAATAATTAACTGCAATATACATGAACCCGAGATAACTCGGAATAATCAGGTAAGCGGTTAAGGGTTGTAGGTTCGGCTTACATTTGTGTGTGTGTGTCAAGAAGTCTTAAGACGTCCCTGAATGGAAGATGATTATTTGTTTATGCATCGAAGCAACAACAATGGTGAGATAAAACAGAATTCACTGATGTACCTTGAAATATATGGAAGACGAATGTGACTAATTTTTCACACTTTACAATAATGGAAGTTCATAAGAATGCCGTTTCTTTTATATAAATAGTATTTAGATGCATGCAGAAATAAACTTTTTATGCCATTTTTCCTTTATATTTTTAAGACTATCGTTTTTATATTCTCGGAGTTTAATGCGCATGAATAATTTCTGATCTAAGTCAGTGTTTCTCAAACTGTGGGGTGCGCCTCCCTAAGGGAGCATGATAAATCTCCAAGGGGAGCACGAACTTATTGAAAAGTCAAAAACAAAATATTATTTAAGAAAATTACTAATTTATGGAAGGTAAAAAAACAAAATACATTCTGACATAACAAAAAATAAAATACACGTTTACATTAATATAATACACTTATAAATGTATCAGTACTGCACAATGTGTTTTATAATTAATATTATATAAAAACACTAAGTTAAGATTAAGTTTAGTAATTACGAGTGACCCCATGGGCTAGTCATATAAAAAATATAACCAAGAATTAATATTTATCAGGAGAACTTGTGCGGTTTACAATTAATCCGTTTACTGCCTATTTAATGTTACGTGGTTTGCTCCACAATGCCATATTTTTCCAAGTATTCGCGTGTATGTGATGTTTTCGAGGGGGTGAGGAAAAGGAACAAATAGAAGGAAATCCTCCGAACACTGTCATGGTTCTTATATTGTATTCCAAAGCATTCGGAATAATTTTATGGATAGCAGTGCACAGTAAAGATCGTACTTCGAAAAGACGTATATATACGTCCGTGTCAGTTTCCCTTTATTTGAGCGAGACGTTTATATACGTCGGTGCACTTAAGAGGTTAAAGTCGTGTTAAAGCTTTAGCACCAATGTATATTATTATTGAATTCAGTACATTGTTATTGTATGTTGGGGGCGATGAAAATTATGACTGAATATTGGGTCGTAAATAGTGAAAGTTTGAGAAGCACTGATCTAAGATTTGTGTTAAGTGGGCGCATTATACGCCAGAATATGTGGTGTATCCTAATATTTAAGAATTATTTCAAAATAACCACTCATTAACTTCATTTATTTTATTGCGAAACAACCAATCAGTCAAGTGTCAGATGCAAATGCAAGAAAACACCAACGTAAAAAACAAAAAGCGATGTTGCCGGAAAAAAATTAGCAGCGTAAAAGAAAGGGGAACAATAATTTTTGGAGGAAAATCAACTGTAATAGATTATATTTACAATCTACGGTGATTTATACGCTCGAATTTGAAACCTTCTTGTGTAGATTTTTTTTTCTTTGCACCACCCTACTTACAACTCTATGTACGAAAAAGGATTAATCCAAGCCCATTACTTACTCCCTTTACTTCTGATTATTTTTTTCTTTCTGTCTTACTATGTAAATAAATGATAAGTTAAAACTTTTCAAATTACTAAATGAAACCATATTAGTATTTTATGCGCTTATGGCTTTGAGTTCAGAGTTAATTTTTTTTAAGAAAATAGCATACTAAAACATCATAAAAATATTTCTAGGGATGAATACCAATAAATATTAATAAATAACCAGTAATATTTAAAATAAATTTCCCAAAGTTAACAAAAAAAACAGTTATAAGAAAAGCTTAAGTTCTTTTTTAAAAAAATAAATATTTAAACCTGTTAGAGAAAAAATTGTTGTTGTCGCGTGCTTTATTCTGGGACACATATGAAATACAAGTGGAAGAACAGTTGAGTTTGGTGTTTTATGGCGCAAGAGCCAGTTTTGGATATACTGCGCCAAACATTCATAGGTGTGTGGTCTGGACGGCAAAAGAAGGAAAGAAATAGGATGACAAGATGGAGGGTCGAAATACAGAAGGATCACTGGGGTACCCCGGGGTCGTGAGACCCGTGTTTACCAAAGATAGTAAACCCCTTGGGAAAAGGAAAAGATCACTAGGGTACCTTGGGATTGTGAAACCCGTACCCACCTAAAGAAGGTGAGCCCCCTGAGGGGGAAATGTAAGAGCAGAAACATACAATACAAACAGACGAATATAGACATTTATTACAGATGATGATATCAGTATGTGACAAGCAGGAGTGCGCTGCTTTCCATTCGAGACGACGGGAATCCATTACAGGCGAAAGCCGACTTCTTTTCCCGAAGAAAATACAAACATGCTTTATTCGGGATTCGAAACTGAACCCACTCGCTTACAAGCCGAAAGAAATATCTACCATACTGGCTGGGCAGCAGAGAAAAAGTAATTAATTTATATGAATGAAATTATTACTCTAAAATAAAATATGCATATACATTTATCTAGGGAAAATTAGAATGCATAGAAATCATTAGAAATGTATTTTTATTGTTTTACTCAGACATAAAATTTACTTAGACATAAAAAAGAGCTGGTCGAATAAGAAATGTTGCAGATTTATAATTAGGCTAATATTGACATAACAGTCCATGACTACAAACATATTCATGCAGCAATAAATGTTTTGTAATATTCTTTGGGAAACAAAATTAATATCAAAAACAAAATGTTGCATAAACATGTAATTCTGACATTGGAAGTTTGCTAAGATAGGTTTGCTAGTTTTTTGTTATTTGCTAAGATAGATTTTGAGCAATTTGAATGCTCATTTCTAGTAGATTAAAGACCTAATTCTTGTTTTTCTAATTTTATATAATTCTTTATATGATTCGATATCTATGTAATGTGGAAACAAAATAATATGAGGTTTGTAAAACTAAAAGATTGTTCCATTCGTGGAACCGGAACGTTTTTAATAAAACAAGTAAAATTTCGATTTTCGAAGGAACATTATTTTCAAAAACAAAGATTCTATAAATCAAAAATTTATGTTTCACAATCTACGTATTTTTTTTTATCTTAATATATTATAATATAAAATTTTAAATGAGTGCAATACTTTTAGAAATGTAGAAGTATTTGAAAAAAACACTCCTAAAAGTACTTTTGTATGCATAGTGTTGATTAGGTTCCTGTATTTTTCCTTTTATGGCATATAAAGCCACAAAACATGCCGCTTTATTTATAAAATTGTACCTTCATTTAAATGCTGTAGTTTTTTTCTATATATATTTCATTGCTTAGAAATGTTTTTTTTTAAATTAAATGTTGACTTTTTTTAAATTTTGATAAAAACGGTATTTTTTTAAAAAAATTGGCAATAAAAAAAATACTAACATTTCAGGAAGTAAGTAAGTGAG